>JARJDW010002468.1:0-17378 GCA_030264715.1 Adinopsis sp. GC000173
ACATATTAAAATCTCACAACTTTTCAGTGAGGTCCAAAATCCCTACTGCTTTGTGCAGTTGGCGATTTCTAGCCTCGGTATCTCAAAAACTGTCCATTTAAAAGTTTTTTGACCGGGGTAACTTTTGATCAGGAGGTCTCAAACTATAACATATTAGAATCTCACAACTTTTCAATGAGGTCCAAAATCCCTACTGCTTTGTGCAGTTAATGACTTCGAAGCTCTATATCTCAAATACAGTCCATTCAAAAGTTTTTTGACCACGGGAATTTTTAATCAGGTGGTCATAAACTATAACATATTAAAATTTGAAAACTTTTCAGTGAGGTCCAAAAACGCTAGTCTTTTATGCAGTTGGTGTTTTTTGCGCGGGAGAACATTTTTTCAGGAGGTCATAAACTATAACATATCAAAATTTCAGAAAATTTCAGTGAGGTCCAAAATCACAGTGTTTTGTGCGGGGTCCTTTGTGTTTATTTAATGATCCATTGGTGTTCAATTGGACTTCTATTGGTGTTTATTTGGTGATCATGTGGTGATCATTTGGTGCTCATTTGGTGCTCAATTTGTCCTCAATTGGTGTTTATTTGGTGCCTATTTGGTGCTCATTTGGCGTTCAGTTGGTGCTTAATTGGTCCTCAACTGGTGTTTACTTGGTGCTCGATATATGCGCAATTGGTGGTCATTTGATGTTCACTAGGTGCTCAATAAGTGCTCAGTCGGTGCTTATTTGGTGCTCTCTGGTACTTTTTGAACTGTACGAAATCTATATTCCAATATTAAAATGCACAGAAACTTCCTTATGGTTCTACAACATCTTTAAAATGAACTCTACTTAGACATATCATTCAATTAAAGTACTTTAATGTACTTGCGCCCCAAATATATAGTTTGAGTTTCATCTTAAATACTATTGAAAAACGTTGTGAAACGTACGTTTAAGCTGTTGCTGTTATGAAAACTAGATGGCAGAGTAATTGAAAAGTATCTATTTTATTTCTAATGTGAGGTCCTTTCATACGCTAAGTCCTAAGGTTCTACTTTGTTTAATTAATGGGCTAAGCTGGCAATGGTAATATGAATGTATAATTTACTCCTATAATTTTTGAAGTTTGTAAACTCAGCATATATGCAACCAAGATTGCAATATACTGCAAAGTATACTGCATAAATCAAGATGTGTATTCAGTTTGTTTAAATTTTTTTACATAAAAGAGGATTATTACTTGTTTACTATCAATAATTGCAAAAACATTCAATTCTTATCGGTTAAATAAGTGTAATAAAATTATTGATACGATTTTATTTTTTATATTGAAATAATTTATACGTAAAGGTTTTCATTGTTGCAATAATGCTCAAAAATTAAACTTAAAACTTGTATATTTACAGCCAAGATTTATAAAATTCCATATATTAATTTACGTTTTAAACAATTCGAAAATGAAGAAATTAAATATGTATGTTGTATTTTTTTATAAAAACAATATTTACAGTTATTTATTTACAAATATGTACCACTAGTTACATTTTGACTTACACTTGATTGTGTTATTAAAATTAAAAAGCTGCACGTAAGTACATAAAAGTAATGATATAAGAAAAAAAGATTGCATTACAAAAAGCTTACTGCATAGGTATATCTAACAATTACAAAATTTAATTAATCGCTAATAAACTAAAACGAGATAATTATAATAAAATAATAAATAATATAGCACATTTTAAGCGCATATTTAAAAAAAACAAACATCTAATTTAATAGTGATAATAAATTGCTCGGACGAGGTTAATGGATTCTTTTTAGAATGTCCTACAAAAATCGGCAAGAATTATGCAATAGAATAGACGTTCTTGCAGATTTTTCCTCTTCGATTCATATACAATCAATCACGTACGTAATGAAACAACATCTAACTAATCTCCTTATTGGATTAATTAGCCAGATCCTGAAAAGTAAGCGCCAACATTTCCAGAACCAGAACTAATCATTGATTGGAATGATTGTGCTGCACCCTACAAAAAATAATGAATGATTAAACAGTGCCGATGTAGAACAATGCGTTCATAATGATAGTACTTGGCATTATTTCTATTCATTGATTAATTAATATTGCAAAATTGGAATGCAAGGAAAATCATTTTTATTGAAAACAAAATCTTTGATTTTTACTCGCTTACACAACAACAAACGCGAATTTTCGCATTGTTAAAAACTAATTAGTTTTTTTTTATATAATAATACGCTATGAATTTTCTAATTTTAAACGTTTCCAGCTAATTAATAATTAAAATGATTTATTGTTAGTTGATTGAGCTGGCAAAAAATCTATGACTATATACATTCTTTTATTATCTATGATTTTTATATATTAGCAAACTTTCCCATACTAGGAAAAATATTATTTTTTCCAATTAGTAGTACGGTTTTTCCAATTTAACAATAATAATAATTTGCAATACCATCCGAGTTAATGAAAGTGTAGATTGGAAATAATGCCGTCTTATCTGCTTATTAAACGCATTGTGTTATTCAATAACATAAATATGAACAATAAATATGTAGATGGTAATAGAACGTCATAAATGTTCGTTTGTCCATATTGAAAAGTAAAAAGATGGCACATGGTAATTATGCACGATAGATGTATAATGTAGATAGTAAACGAAAACGAAGATAAAGTGTTTGTTTGTCCCATATTATGCGTAAATGTAGTTTTTGTTTTTCTAATAATATAGGACAAAGAGATTAAAGAGTAAATGAATATGAGAGATAGAGTTTAGTCACACAATTGATTTTGATTTGGTTCTTACTTCAGATCAGGTGCGCGTTTATGCCAAATTTTTGTATAATAAGAATAAATTAATAATTGTGTAATTGTGCAATTATATTGGTTTTTTTTGTCTCTAATAAACTATGTTATTTGAATTATGAAGAAGAGGAACTAAAGCCGATTCCGCTTGAGCCAGTCGATAACATACGTGCGACTTGTTGCGCTGCCACCTAAAAATTTTATTGGAAAATATTTACACACACATTGTATAATTTAGTTGCAATAATTAGTGTATTGTTATGTGTTGATATTTCTAATACGATACCTGAATGGCAGAGCCTAAAAATGTTGATATCGCGCGCGTCACATTGACGGCCGCATTTAGGAACTGACTACCAATCATTGGACTGTCGTCGCTGACGCCCGGTACCGGGTTCAGCTGGACGGGCGGCAGGGTCGGTCTGCCGCTCGTTGGCCGTTTGGTTGTTGGACGCTTTGTCGTTACATCCTCATCGTCGATGATGTCGTTGCTTACACTAACTGGACTAAATGTCGTAGCTTTACGACTTCTAGAAAATAAATAAATTATATTATATTTTGGCGGATTTAAAACATATATTGTTAAAATAATCCGTTGAGTTTTTTCATCGAAAAATGGCGTTAATTTTTGGCCAATTATTTTAACGTTGGATTATTTTGAGATGAAGTTGGAAAATCTGAACTCTAGGAAGGCCAATCGTCGCCAAAGATTAACCTTATTAACGAATGTTTTTCTTAGCCCTTAGGAAATATTGTGCTGTCTATTTGATTGTTATCGGCTATTACACATAAAAATCAAACTACATACTTATTTTTAATTTCACTATGCGAACTTGGAACTTTTGCACATTAAGAATGTCTATCATAGGCAAATAGTAGCCTCACTTTCAGTCAAATACGCTTGGTAGGTTTACACTGATGATGTTTGACACAATAAAAAACGACAGAAGCGTTGATATTTGACTGCATGTGAGATTACTATTTGCCTATGATTGGTTATGATTTATTATGTCTAATTGTTGATAATAAACATCTGGGCAGCATAATATTTGCTAAAAGCTGACAAAAACATTTATAAGCGACTACTCTATCATTTTTGAGATCAAAGTGTCAAATATAATTAATACAAAATGAATTAAAGAAAAAGTGATGTCTAGAAAATGCCCTAAGAGTATTTATTTAAAGGCGAAACAATTATTGAGAAATTGATTATTTTTATATTTTGCTAGGAGGAGCAGTTGAAATTTGAAAGAAAATTATTCACACTTTGGAATTTTAAATGATTCATTCAAATTTCATAGAAAATAAACGTTGCTATTATTTACAAACTGAAAGTGTAAAATTGATTAATTTTACATAAAATGAACGAACGCGCTAATTCTTTATAATATAAATAGAATGCTTATGTAACAATCTACCGTTATGAAAGTTAATAGACCTAACACTTTTACTCCTATTTAATATAAATCAATTCTAATTAGTATGATTATATTATTACTAATAGCTCAATTCATTATTACCTTGGACTAGTTGATTCGTGCGATTTGGGCGCACGATTCGATCCGGACACGCCCGACGAGAAGACCTCAACGCTGGGCACCGTACGCACGGTCGTCGGATCCTGCAGCTTCCTGAACGCGCTCAAATCGAGATTCTTTGCTTTTGAGGGATCCTTTTGGATCGCCTCCAGTTGGTTGATGAGATTCGACAACTCGTTGTCGGTGAGCGCATTGACAGGCCGCTTGAATGTCTTCATTGTCGTTTGGTAGATGTTGCTTACCTCTGTTGGCTCGTGGTAGAGCTCATCGCTTTCGGTGGTAGTGATGCGCGCCTTTGGTTTACGCGTCGTCGCTGGCGGTGCGATTTGATTAAACAACCAGCTGATGCCCTGCATGAGTGGGCGAGGTGCACGTTGCGTCGTCGTTTTTGGACGACGTGTCGCTGTAGTTGTTGGTGGTGCAAAAGTAGTAGTTGTCTCGTCATACAGTTGCTGAAATTTTTTTTTTAATTATTTAAATTATTTCAAAGCAATTAACTTACGCTTAGTGATTTTAATGTCGGCGGTTCGATGCCGCGCTGGCGTAGAATTTCTGCAATCAACGCCTCTTGACTGCGCCCGCTTCCGAGCACCTTTGGATTCTCCTGAATCTCCTTTATAATATCCTCCACCGTCGTGCCCTTGTCGTCGAGAACTGGGAATTGCGGTTTCGCTCGCGGTGGAGCTCGTGTTTCATACACTGTCGTTGGTAGGCTGGTGGTGGTGTAGAATGTTGTTTGCGGTTGCATTGTTGTTGTTTCGCGATCCTTTGCAAATGCTAAAATCTATAGACAAAGATGTACTGCTATAGACACTAAGGTAATCAATATTTTTTTGTATTAAATAAATTAATACAATATTTAAGCATTGTTAAAGTAGAGTGACGTTAGGCTTTAATTAGATCATGATTTATTAGTTTTTACTTACCCTATTAGCTAGATCACTGTTCAAATTCACACTTTTCTTTGGAGCTTTTGTAGTTTCAACATTATTCTGTAAAAATTAACGAATAGATTAATAGTAAATTTGATGCTGTTTCCTAAAAATGTTTTGCAAAATCAAATTAAAAACTAGAACGTAAATTGTTCCAAAGTTTTCTTTCCTTTTGTTTATGGTCTTTAAAACTTAAAAGAAAAATTAATTCTTTTTTCGAAACATTCACTTAAACTGTGATTATTCATAATATTTGTAATTATTTTCTGTTTTTGATTTGATTATTTTTGAAATTTTCACAGAATTAATTATTGATATACTAACCAAACGTGCAAGCACAGATAGCTGTTGCAACAACGACTTTTGCTGCTTCTCCAGCGCTCGAAGCATTTCCAAATCGCGTAACTGATCCTTATTAAGTTTCTTATTCGACTTTTTAAGCAACTCATCGATATCCACACTATTCGGATCGATGGTAGTTCGGTCAGTAGTAAACTGTGTTGTTGTCGTTGTTGTTGTTTCAACAATCGGTGGATTTGTTGTGGTTGGCATTCTACGACGTGGCATCATTGTCGTCGTAGTTGTCGGTTCTTCGGTTGTTGTAGGCACACGCCGTCTAGATGTGATTGCAACAATTTGTGGCGTTGTGCGTTCCTCATCGTCTATGAAATTCGAACGCGAGCGTGTGAATTGTACAGTTGATGGCTGTGTTGTTGTTGTTGTAGTTGGCGCTGTTGTGGTTGTTGTTGGCGCTCTTGTGGTTGTTGTTGGGGCTCTTGTGGTTGTTGTTGTTGGACGATACGTTGTGAATACCGTCGGGGTTGTGAAGTATTCAACCGTCGATGGGGCGCTTGTGGTAAAGAATGTTGTTGGCGTCGTGGGTGGCATAGTCGATGGCACTCTAGTAGTACTTGGCATTTCTGTTGTCGTAGGCGTGTAAATAGGCCGCAACGTTGAGAGGATATTTGATATAAACGTGCTCAAATCGGTTGTCGTGCGGAAGGATTTCGTTGTTACCGTCGGTGGCTCAGTGAAGCTTTCCGTTGTTGTAATGGTCGGGATGGTTTTAATGCGGGATCGAAGCGTTGGTGCAGCTGTGGTCGTTGTTGTGGTACGTTCCGTCGTGGTCGTACTCGGATCGATTTCATTATCTTTATCGCTAAGCGTAGTCGTTGCAACCTATAATATAATTTAGTAAGCAACTAACTCTACATAACTGTACACTATACAAAACAGTATCTTGATCGATATAAAATCGATGGTTTTATACAAAAAGGATTGAGTGTTTAGTATAAGAAGCGCTTAAAATTAGTAGAATCAAGGGATGTAGATAAGGGAAAACACGTTGTGGAGTGTGGTGGTTTGGTGGCTTGAATGTTAATTACAACAATTGTCCTCCTATATTGTGCGTTTTGTTTCTAGTAGTCGTAACGTCCGTTGCGTCGTATGTATGAGTAGTGAGTATATATGCGTATGTCTGTCGTGCAGCTAACTTTTCTAATCGGATCAGTCAACGTTGGCTAAATGAAGCTAGGTAACTTACAGGTGAATCATCAAGCTCTAGATACTCCCAGCGTATCGGCTTCCTGACGCGTATTACACGCTTCTGTTGCCATATGAAACAACAAAACACAATCAGATCTCTCATGTAATTTGACGAGTTGAAAACTTGATGATCGAGTGAAATAATAAATGATTAGGAAGTTAAAGATAGAAGTTATCAAGCGTAGTATTTATTAGTACGTAGTAGAGAATTTATTTTGTAAATGTTGTTAGTGGGATATACGATGCTAGATCTTCATAGCATTTGTCCTGTCAATGAGAGATCCGCCGTTTGTTTGATTTTTTGCATATAATTTGCTTACCGTCGTGGTCATCATAGTCGTTTGCTGTTCGCTGTCAATAGTTTTATTTATAATATTTTCGAATTCTTGGATCGTTTTGCTTCCTAGCAGCTTCGTTAACGTTGTTAATGGCGATTCGGTGCTTGTTAATAGATTATTGCTAGTATTATTTACAACCGTATCATTGTTATCAATTGCATTGTCAATTGTTTGAATATCAGCGGCGAGTTTTTTCGATTGTCGTTCCTATAAAATTTTGCGTTTGTTGTTTTACACATTTGCTGCTCGATATTTGATTTGATTTTAAGATGATGATTGTGATGGGATGGATATATGTTGATGTTAGGCGTTTTATATAATTTTTTGTTTCAATTTTTTGATGGGGGGCATATGGTTAATTTAATATAAACGACAAAATTGATTGCTATTATTTTGTGGCAGCGCGTTGCGGCAATACAACGGTATATATACACAAGTTTCTCTTTTTTGTGGTTTCGATCGTCATTTGTTCCGAGTGTTAGAAAGTGTTATTAACATTAAATATATTTATATATATATATTATAAAAAAAAGATAAATAATAATAAGTAATCAATTTTATCGATTACATGATTAGATCAACGCACTTTCAATCAAATAAATTGCATCAAAATTGCGATTATGCTGGCGTTTATTAATTCGCCTAATTGATTGAAATTGCGCTGTAAATCGCCTGATTCGTTTTAAATAACAAGTAACTAACTATGTACAACATAAAATACGTGTGCTATTAGTGATTGGTGTGAGCACATACAGATAATTATTTACATTGCTACGCATCAAAGTACCTAAAGGGCCAGGAACGAATTTTTGTGTGCTGAAAGAAAATTATTTACAAAATACACACAGAACATATACAAAGTTCGATCAGGCGATTTTTGCAAGATGAGAGAGATTGACAAATAAATAAATAAATAAATAAATAAATAAATAATAAACAAATAAAGCATGGAAACCAGCACCCAACAAAGAGTTAATTAAAAGTGTGTACAATACCCTCGCGTCATCCAATCCTTTTTCAGTTACTTTGATGGTTATAAGTTGGGAGGGCAGAGGATCGCGCGTATCGAAACCACTTACTTGAACGACAGGGTCGTCGGGCACAATTGAACCATTCGGAAATTTTCTTACGATCGTATTGTTGGGGAAAACGCCGAGTATGAAATACGGCACGCTCACCACCGGCGGCCGCTTTCTGACAATCGTATTATTAGGCAACACAGCAAACACGAAATAATCACGACCGGCGGGAGCAGGCGACGGTGTCGTTGATGTTGCGGGCGTCGCCGGCTGGATTAGATCGTTTGTTAATTGATCGTCGAAGGATTGAGTCAGTAATTTACCGCTACGTGTGTTATTATTATTGATTAGTTTTTGTTGATCAGAGATTGATGGTGTCACATGATTCACATTAATGTCATTAGCTGATGATACTTTAACGCTGTCCACACTTACTCTGAATCGGCGCGGTGTTGTTGTTGTAGGTGTATCAATGGTGGTTGTTGGCGATGTCGTCATCTGTATGTCATCATCGATTATCGGTGTTGTGAAAAAAACGTTACCTCTGCGATTATTTACGCGATATGTTGTTATTGGGATGTCGTTGCTTTCTGTTGTTGATGTTGCGGTTTCCTCGGTCGTTGTTACATCAAATCGATTAGTGGTGGTTATTGGCTTTCGCCTTCTAAATGTTGTTGTAATTTCATCCATCGGCGTCGTACTCTCCGTTCTGAATCGGTTTAATCTTGTAGTTGCTGCATCCGTTGTAGTCTGATCGAAAGACGTTGTGCTATAAATTGGAAATGGTGTGGTGTTATCCTCCAACGTTGTGGTTCCCGTAATAATATCACTATTAATCAAATTTCTCAAAACGAAGTCATTGTAGGCGGGTGTTGTGCTATATCGCACTCCAGGTGTTGTAAACGTTGACGTTTCTAGCGTAAATTGAGTGGTGGGTTCTGCTGTGGACGATTTTTGCGTGGTGGTACCCAAACCTAGAGAAGCTAGATATTCGGACAGGGATATCGCGACCGTTTTGGATTGTGGTGTTGGCGGTGGCGGTGTGGAAGCGATAGAAGAAATAGTGCTTTGAGGTGGGGTGGTGGTGGTGGGCATTGTGGTAGTAGTAGTCGTTACCAGATCATCGCTAAATATATCATTGAGCAGGAATGAGCTGGACTTGGGCGTGACGACGACCAGCTTAGGCGCCAATGTGGTCGTCGGTGGATTAACGCGATTTAAGAGATTGAGCAATTCGCTAAGACTACCACCGGGCACTGCCGTATCGGCAATCATCGATTCCGTCGAGCTACCTACTTTATTGTCACTCGCTTGAATCGCCGACAATGAATTTAATATGCGCTCAATGATCGTCGTTGGTTTCTCGGTGGTTTTCGGCTCACTGTCCGTCGTAGGCGCTGCCTTTTTAATTTTCAAGATTGGCGATTCGCTTGTGGTGGTTGTTTGTTTATCCTCCATGGTGGTCAGCGTCGGTTTGAGCGTCGTCGTTGAGATCGATGTAATCGAATTGATTATACGCTCAATAATCGATTGATTTTTCACCGTATCGTTACGCTGTTCGTTCACCTAATTCAAATTTGAAATTGTATTGTACAAACTGGATTGTTTTAGTTAATCGTTTACCATTTTTGCATTGTCGTCGATCAAATTATCGGATAATAAAAGGTTTGATGGATCATCGAATGATATGATTTGTATACCATCGTGTTCCTCGGTTTGCACACGTAGCTCCACCTATAAAAACCAACGTTTACGTGTTTGTTGCATCGTTATGATTATATCGCTGCTACAATATCTATCTAACAAGCGTTCCGGGATGACACGAGGCAACTTTGTGACTTTTTTTACATTTCTCGTATTATATACATACACAAAGGATTAGACAATGAAAGCGAGGCAAAAGCGGATTAAGTTAGCCACACATGCAAATGAGAGCTTATTGTTAGTAAAGCGTGTGCGATTGTGTTGTTGATGTTGATGTTGATGTTGGATTGTAGCTATTTACATGTTTCATAGTTTTTTTTACGTTTATTTAACAAAAAATAAAGAAAAACAAAAGTTTGTAATGCTTTGTAGGTGTTTTATTGTGCAACTAAATTGAATTTGTCTTCTCTTTTTTCGTATTTGATATAGAAAAAGAGAGATAAAATAGTACACCTTACACAAACACAAAAAACAAAAAAACTATACTATATGTATGTAAAATATAAAAAAATATATTTATATAATATGCAGTATAACAAACATGAATCGTGTATTGTATTATTAAAAAACAACAATTATTAATATTACAAACACGACGTTGTGCGTTAATAAAATAATCTAAAAACTAAGTAAAGAAAAATGATAAATGTCATGTATACAAGTATAAAATGATGATTCTACTAAATACGTTTGGTATTACACCAGCACCAAATTCAAACTATTGTAATTATTTCATTAATAAATTACCTATATGAAAAGAAATCAAAAACTACAATTTGCAAGTATCATTAAGTTGTTCATTTTGTTGGTGAACTAACCGACGACTAATTTGCATTGCATCATTTCGGCAATTCGCTAAATGCTAACAATATTGCAATATTTAATGATGTTTTTTTGCAAGTGCAACATCGTATATATGCAACTTATCATTCTTGCAAATACAACTACGCTACGTCTACAAAGGTATGGTAAAAAAACAAAACTGTGTGGAAGAAGCATGGCTAAAGTAGATGTAGTATAGATGTGGTAGAATAGTAGAGTAGATAGAAGCAGATGGTGATGTGATGATGAAATGCAGAATTTTTTGTTTGTTGTTTTTTATATATATATTATATATATTAAATTTCTATGATACTTTGTTTTGTTTGTGTTTATGCTTCCGTAATGATTTGTTTTAATAGATTTTATTGTATGACCATTGCAAAGGTTCCGTTTCCAGCAACAAGAAACCCTCCTTCGACAAAGACAACAAAAAATAAAATATTATCAAAATTATTATAATAAAAAATAATGGTAATAATAACACAAAATTACAATGATGATAAATAAAGCGATGCGCGTGCACTTAAAACAAACCCCAAACAAGTCTTTGTCGCAAGTTTAAGTTCCTTTTCATATCTAAATTAAGGTGTACTATTTGTCACATGCACAAAAAACGATTAAACTATTTACGTTATATATAAGCGAGAGCGCTAAATTCACTAAAAACTACTAAGTGTGTAGGTACTATATATTGTTTGGTTTTTGTTTTATCAACAAGCAAACAGCTAGCAATTAGAATGCATAATGCAATTGATGACATTGTTAAACCAAGTGAGTAAGTTGCGACTCACCTGGCTCGATGGCGTTACGGTGGGTACCGTTGGCACGTAGACGGGCAGGCTGGTGGAGGCGCGCACCGGCGCCGTTCCTCGCAATTCGGTGCGATACTTGGAGCTGTAGCGATTTTTGGGTGCTGCATTATTCACCGGTGATATCTAAAAAAACGATAAAAACACAAAAAGACAATGCAATTACAACGAGCATAGGGAAATATGATCAATGCACTCCATCCGTTAAATGTTTTTTTTTTGTTCAACCGAAACACACCTCAAATTGATAAAATTTAAAATATTTGCTGCTACCTCTTGGTGAACCATTATTATAATATTGAAGATTATAATTAAAACACTTCGATTCGATTTACTATAGATTTTGTTTGTTTAAAGTCTATGCTTATTTCGACTATACAGCCGGGGCTAATCTATAAACAACAACTAACGGACTAATTATATTATGTAACCCCGCTTAAATCATATAAATAGTCCGATTAGTCCAGATGATGGTTATATAACCAAAATGCGCATAGTCTTTACATAAATAAAATGCATAGTGAATCAAAACCCGAGCGTTTTTTAAATATCCTCAACCTCAAATTGAATTTGTTTGTTAGAAAAACTTACAATCAATTAATATAATATAGTCTGGTTAAATTGTAGATGAAAAAATGAATTAAATATTGCGTCTCCAACTGGCTGGAAATAAATTATTTCATGTCCCTAAACACACACGTGGTGTTCAGTTGGACAAAAAAATAATCAATCAATCAAATTTTTATTTACTTGTGCTAGTAATGGGTCTGGATTGCGTGGGAGTTTTGTCGTTTTGCGGGTGAATGTCGCCGAACGGCTAGGGAAGGTACGTTTTGGTAGTAGTGAAGATGGTGGCGTGGTCGAATTAAATCTTGCATGAAATTTCGCATTATTATTAGTGTCGCTGCTCTTTGGCGTCGTCGACATTTTTCTCGTCGTGTACGATTTGGGTTTGAATTTTTTGGTGGTCGATGTCGATGAATCGACGGGAATTTTAGTTGTTAATGAGAAGCGGCGACGTGGCGCACGGGTCGTCGAGGTGCTGGTAGTAGTGGACGACGATTGGAGCGGAATTAAATCGTTATCCAAATCTTCAATCTTAAAAATCATTGCAATGATTAATTAGTCAGCGATATTAAGTGACGTAAATGTGTGTGGTTTTTCTTTTGGGTGCTTAATACGTACATGCGCTAGCAATGTGCTGGTAGATAGAGATTGTGCGAATGATGAAGAGGTAGATGTAGATGTAGATGAATGATAAGGTGCTAACGTACTACCGGTAGTAGTTGATGGTGTGGTTGTTGTGCTACTACTACTCGTGGTAGTACTTGAAGTAGTGATAGCAGCCGATTTATTATTAGATTTTACGTGTTTTTCATCTGAATTTGTCGCCTAGCAGATTAACGACAGCGTAAATAAAATTTGGTGTGTGTACGTGATGAGGTACTTACCTTCTTTTTACCGGTTTGCTTAGCTTTCGCTAGCAGAATTGCTTTAAACTCTGGCGGATAGTTTAACTCATCCAATTCTTCACCTTCCTCCGCTCCTGGCGTTGTATTATCGGATTTCTTAGCACCACGCGGTTTATCGTCGATCTTTTTGCGTCGTGTCACTTTACGTGATGACACTACCTCACTGACTTCACTCTGCACCGTCTCCTTAATCACCGTCTTGCTATCTTGCTGATCGAGGCGATTTGTGATTGTGACAGAACGTGATGTGGACGTTTGCGGCACGAAACGGATTGGATTTTCAACGGTGCTACTGGCGATCAGCTCTTCAACGGCGGTTGACTGACGGCTGCGTGTGCGTGTCCGAATGGGACGCACAGTTTTTGGTTCAGTTGCGAATAGCGGCAGTACTTCTAATTTGCTGTCATCAATAAAGCGTGATCGTGATCTTCCGCGCGCGATCCGATCAGCGCTGTATTGTGTTGTAGTCAACGGTAACGGAATCGTTGAATCATTACGCTTCACCTCTTCAAAGCGTTGCGTGGTACGATGTCGTACTTGCACCCTTGATGCCTGCGTACTCGCCGGCGGAGATGTTGTGGTGGTTGCAACGCGAGCACGTCCACGTCGTTGTGCATTTTGACTACGTGATGTGACTGTCGGTGCCTCGCTGGATGTTTCCACACGGCTGCGTCTTGATGCACGTCCGCTGCGAGTGCGTGCTGGTGATTCATCGCCGCCTTCAATGACGGAAGGACCGCGGCGGAGTGTCTCTTGCTGGCGCCGACCTACGCGAAATGATGTAGCACGGTTTGAGCTAGCTTCAGCTACGTGTTGTGCCGGCGTTGATTGAACGATATGCGCTCGCGTGGGACGAGTTCGTGCCCGTCGTGTTGTGTCTGTCGCAGCCTCCGTGCTGCTTGCCACGCGTGCTCTTCCCCTTTGGGCGCCGCGTCGTGAACTTGCTGTTGTACTTGAAGGCGTACTACTGCTGCTGGTTGATTCTGTCGTTGATGGCGATGGTGAGCTTGTTGATGTGCTCGAAGAACTTGAACTGCTCACGTCGTTTACGTCATTTGAAATAGGCTCGGCGGAGGTGATTTCGAGCTCAGTTTGTGGAATTTCGAGCTTTATCGGTGCCGGACTGCTAGCGTGCGCTATAACGTACGGCGTTGTCGGCTCGATCACAACCGGATCGAAGAGACGAATGCGCGCCGGTATGTTGGCGGCCTCAAATTTCGTTTCAGTGATGACACGTGGACGTGCAAATCGACGTGCATCTGGAATGGGAATATCGTCATCGAGATTTTCGACAACCTCATATCTGCGATTTGCTTTAGAGTGCTGGCTGACAACAGTACCTTGCCGATTTTGAAGCGACGCTTCTTCGTGTTCGTGCTTGTATTCGTTGGTTGCTTGCTCGAATTCGGGCGTTTTGATGAAGCGCGCTCGGCCTCTGCCTGTTAAAGGACGTTGTGATGATGGTGGGTAAGATTCGGGATCGGTGTTCTGCAATCGAATAACAATATTTGTTACAAAACATGAAAAAACCACATTCGATATTAATTAGCCACAATAATACATTTTAATAACAAAAGGATTATTAATTATAGAAAACATGTAATAAAACGTACACATTCATATTCTGATTGTATGTAATGCAACTATCGTACGTATGTTGGCGTAAGCAACATTTTATTGCCAATATATAAATTGTACAAAGAGAAAAGTGTGGGCTAGTCTACTAACTAAAAATGTATTACAAAAATTCTTGTCTTTTTAGATCGTATCTATTGAGAATTAGATGCTGACTCACTACAAAATTATTATTACATACTCTATATTTCAAGTATAAAAATGTATTTAGGCGGATACATGATCTACTAAAATTTGGTTGATTACTTCATTGTTATCAACTTTGGGGAGGTGGGTTTTCAATATGGTACAAAATATTACTTGAAAATTAAAAATACTCCTATATTATATTAAAATTGCTATCTTAATGCGCATTTTGTTACATTTTTAATTCTTTGATACTCTAATTAAAGTTTACCACTTTGTAGGCTTTTAAATTTGTTTATATATGCATTTTTTGCAATTTTGAGTAAACCTTTCATGTCTAAAAGAAGATAATGAAAATTTACGACAAAGATATATTAACTTCTTGCAGAGCTTTAACTCTAAATGTGTTAGTAACTTCAAGGACGAAAAAGTTATGCAAAACCAAAGTTCAACCTTGCAGTTTGTGCTATTTTATTGCGATTTTTGTGCTTACTTCAATTACTGGAAATTATAGACGATTTCAAGTTGTAAATAGGTATTAACATTTCTTGTACAAGATTAAATTAGTTTTGGTAACAAATCAAACGAGCAATAAATTTAAAAAGCTAACCTTTTTCTTACATTAAAATATTTATATCTAAATATTTTCTAAATTAAATTATTGTAAATTTATCATCAAACTGGCTATCCTTGTTAATTATTTAATTGCCTTATTTTTAATCGCTAATTGGCAAAGGGAAGATTTATAGAACTATTAATTATTAAAAATCTTTAATTTGAATTTAAATTTTGCTATGTGAAGCAAAACTCTGCATAAAACAAACATTTATTATTAGATTAAACAAATTGTAACTGGTTCACCTTGGGAATTATCAGTTTTTATTATGAATAATATTATTTTTGTAGAAAATCGTCAAAGCAATATTTTTGGGTGGAGTTGATGAAATTGTGCGATCGTTCAACAAAAACTATATACGATTAATTACCAAGTTGAATAAATCGATTAATTTTAATTGAAAAAAAGCGCAAAGTAAGTGTGCGATTTTTAAGGTCAGCCGTATTGGTAACAATAAAAAAAGCGAAGTAGATGGAGTTTATAATAATCACGACTCGTGTGTGTGTGTTGCGCAATCGGATATGTTTTTCAGCTACGATATAGAAACTAGACCACTTTCATGCCGGTCGACAAAAAAATGCCGTGCAGTTAGTTGTTGAATATGGTTTAGCCGCTTGAGCGAAATGATAAAAATTTAATGATATGTATAAGTGAGAGTAAAAGTTGTTACAAATATCTATACAACTAAACGTCGTATTAATTTCCTGGCTGAAAACGCTTTTCACTTTTTCGTATAGGTATGTCTGTCAAATACGCTAAGGAAAACAATTCCTGCAACAATAATTATTCTCGCGCGAAATTGGCGCAGAAAAATATGTTTAAATGCATATATGCAAGGTCGCATACGATGCCTTTCAAATCGTTTTTATATTACAATTTATTTTAACATTGTTTAAGGTTGTATTCGTATGCAGCAACAACGTTAGGAATAAATCGAAACGATAAAATGTGTTTTTTTATTGCTGCCGGTGCAATTATCAAACACTTGGAGCCACACGAAATTATACGAATTTAACGCTAAGTCTAATTGCATTTTTAACAATTAACTTTTCGTAAATTGAATAGTGTGACATTGCAGCAATGTTGCTTAATTTCGAAATTTTAATGTCAAAACTGTAATAAATCGCCGAAAGAGATGACATTTTCATATAGTGTAAAAGAAAGTTTACAAAAAATATTGACAAATTTTGTTTTGTTTTAATTAATTATTTGCACGTGTAGATTTTTTATGCTAATATTGAACAATAACAATAAAGTAATAATATTTATTTACTTTTCGATTACTCATAGTTAAATTATGGCCGACAATAATGATTTGAAAAAATGCTAAAAATGTAAAAGGTTTAAATTTTTTCCATGATGAGTAAAAATAACTAGTCAAAGTTAAAATTAGAAATCGGGTGGTGAAATTTGACGATTATTAAATTTAGTGATTATGATTTTTTAATATTCACAATTAACTATTAACTCACTTTTAATCATAATTCGCCTAATTGACCTAAAAGCGACCAACATTCAAATGAACACTTCTAACAAGTTCATTAAGAAAAACGGTTGTAGGTTGGTTCTCCTCGCAAACAACATAATTATTTACTAATTGTAAATATGCATCTCACATTATTGTTGTTTACCCATTTTTTTACTCGTATACGATACAATTATACATTTTTCGAACTAGATGGCAGCCGTTTAGAAATTTATAATTATTCTCGCATATACGCAATTATTGAATGTTGGCTTTTCTTTCGTCGCAGTAATAACATGCAATGCTAAATTATATTTATTTTGTTTATTCGCGATTATCTCGCTAATAAAATGAAACTGAGTTTCATTTGTATGATAATTCGATCAATGTTTTTTATGTATTATATTTTTCTCTTTGATTTCAGAACAAAGCGATTTTGATTACTTCTGGAGGAAAAGTAAAGTATTGTACAATAACATGTTTGACCAGGTAAGTTCAATTTCGATTTATAGCCAAAATACTAAGGAAAAAAGTGTTTTTATCG
>JARJDW010002487.1:0-18252 GCA_030264715.1 Adinopsis sp. GC000173
CTTAAGGAATTAAATAATGCTTGTATACTTGTAAATAGTAGCAGATGCGAAACACTTCCAAATACAAAAAAGTAGCTAACACCAAATAAATTTAAAACGATTTTAATCTTATCGACAAATGATGTAAAATCAAACCCAGCACATTTTAAGTAATACACTTGATACGCCAATATCGGCTCATTAGCTATTGAAATTATCGTCATTGTAAAATGTATTTCTTATTTATCACGTTCAAATATTACCACCTTACGCAGCACAATAACATGAACTGAACGCTAAACAATAATAGTGGCTTTAAATATTTTAGGCCAACAAGAAATCATATAATCAATCTCACATAGGCTCGGGCGTTTTAAATAAAATATTATGGTCTGTTGTGATTGCTAACCGTTTTTATTGGCATTCTACATGCGCATACATTTAAAATTCATTTAGGTGAATCGCAAGAGGCATGTGCCCAAATAATATAAAAATCGAAACGTCTGCAAAAATGGTATGATTAATTCATTGCGTATTGTTGTTTTAGTAAGCAGGTCCTCTACTTGCACTAATAAGGGTCGATTATACACTCCAAACATCCCAAACTTCATTACCAAATGATTTTTGCAGCGCATCAACATCATGAACATACTTTTTTGCACGCTAATCCGTCCATTCCATGGAATTGAATAAAATATAGTGTACGATAAAAATTCCCACTAGAAAAAAAAATTAAATCGCTTAGTTATTTAAGCTTTTTGATAATTAAACCAGATAACTTGGTCAATGGTGTGCTGTGCGTTCGTTGTGAGGCAAAAGAATCCAAAGTAAAAACCAAAGCCTAGTATTAGAGAAATAAATGTTGGATACTAGAGAAAACAAAGCAATTTTTACTAAAAACAAAACATAACATTTATGTACAAACCAATAATAATTTGCAGGAAATTAAACAAATTGTTGATGCGGTAAATATAGCCATGAAATATATAGGAGTTTCAAGTGCGGCGTATAAGCGATACCATAAACTAAAAATTATCGAATATTTATCCAAGTAACAAATTAAAACTTTGCGATGTACTCAATCAGATGTTTGTGGTAGTTTATGCAATATCTCAAGTGTCGATCTTGCATGGCATTGTTATCAATCAAGGGCATTCGCCGAATTTCTTCCTTCAACACAATCAGTTTCGATGTAAATAAATCGAATACACACAACAGCATGCCATAGGCATTAACAATCGAGGCGACACCGTACGCCGTCGTGACGATTTGCAAGAATGAAACGATCTGACGCAACGGCGTATAGTAAATATCAAATAGATAATACTGAAAAATGGATACAATATATATTGATTTGATTTATCATTATAATTAAACAGCGCTTACTGCATCATAGCTAAATCCGCAATTGGTTGCTTTGTGCGCTTCGCACGTCTGCATCGCATAATAAACCGTCGACGATATAACGTAGATCGCTGAAAAACACTTGAATATGAATTCGGTGCATATTGTGTAAATAAAATTGATTTTATAGAAGTTTTTCGGCTCGGGATATTTTCGAAAATCGCTCAGCTCGTCGATGTAATCTTGTAGCATTTCGAAATTGAACAAAATTGCGAGATAAATGGAAAAGTAATTGCATTTCACCGAAAACATTGATAAATCGGTTAATATTCCATTCAGATCAAAGCCGAAAATATCTGAAATGTAATTAAATGTTTATATGTTGTAGGAATTGGCTGTACCTAATTGTTTTCCTACATAAATAATATATGAAGTGCAAAACGATGCCAACGATGTCCAAGCAGAATAAAATTGAACAGATAATCCATATTTTTAATTTATCCCTGGCGGTTTTATACTCAAAACCGCAACATTTCAGAAAGCTTAATTGCTGTTGCATCGTTGCAAAGCGACGCCAGTTTATTGCAGGTAGCATCTTACAACGGAAATGTGCGGAGTTTTGCTACAATGTCATCGTGAGCACTAAATGCTAAGTATACTTGGAAGTAATAATATCAAATGTTTGTATTATATATCAATAACACTATAAATATTTAAAGTATATTCGGTAATATTACAAGAGGTATTTTTGTCATAAATAATTATTTAAAACATATTATAAAAAGTATTTATTAAGAATTCATTACATTTCATCACATTTTGTAAAAACCAAAACCGTGCAAATATAAAATGGAAAAATGTTTTAAAGACATTGTGTCACATTATATTGTAGAAGTGTTTTTTACTAAAAAACCTACAAGTTTTTTGCTTTCGAAAGCGATGTTAAATTTTAAAAACAGATTGTCAAAAGCTCTCAAAAAAAATTAGAGTTGCTATAAGAGTTTAGAGAATGTCTATGTGTAATCATTAAAATGGGTACATATTGTGGGACATAAAAAGTGCAATGTTTAGTAGATTTTTTAAATAAGAATATTTCATAAAGCCTAATTACGTTAGTTGCAATTACACAACGAAGCTGGGAAATGAAATTGAATTAGTTTTTGCAATTAGATAATAAACATTACGCAAATGCTTTTTTAAACAAACCAAATTTATGCTCATTACTTAATAAATGAACACAAACACTTTTCTCGCAAAGCGTCTTTTAAAAACGCGTATTAGTATCTAGTGTGCATCATCGTGATTTATGCGCGGATAAAAAAATACATTATCGACTTCTTTAGTCCCGCACGAACTCATAAATTTTAATTTTTGATATTGTTTTCGGATATAATTTTTATGTTATTATATATAACGTAAAAATAACACATTAAATATTCGTTTATCTAACCATTCAGACATTGTTTATTATCCTTTCCTTTGAACCGAATCGAATTCAGAAAGTGATAAAAATTTATGTGAAGGTGGAATATGGATGCGTGCAGCCAACGTTATTCAACGCCAGGTTCAGGCCATACATGATAAATTTATAATGTTTGCATTTATTTATTGCCACTTTCACATTCTATCTACTACATAAACAGATTTTTCCAACAAACATCCAGATAATATTAAAAATTAATAGGTGCATATATCGAAAATGTTTCATCAGCTTTATTATTTACTCATCACAACTATATTTCGTAGTATTTCATAGTTTTCAAGACTTTCAAGTCTTATTTAAGCGTTTGATTTCAGTTTTCTGGATTCAGATATTTCATTTGTGAGACATCACGAAATCAAGAAGTAATCGGTGCGATATTTAGATTTTTAAAATGCTTATACGAAAAACCCAAAGGAATAATTGCCGCAATTTTTTAAGTCAATACGAACTTATCTAAAGAAAATTCACTTTATTGAGATGTACTCACAAAAGTGGTTTTACAGATTCAGACTTCTGATTTTGATCTAATAAGTTATTTAACAAATGCCAGAATCTTTCTGAAAGCTACAGAGTGAATTCAAATCTGTGCATGATTGCAAGATTGCAAACTTATAGCGGTTCAGCAACCACTTTTGCGAGTAATCACTAAACTTGGGATTCGGCAGATCAACCCAGCAAGCAGTCGGAGTAGATTTAGATTTTTAGCACACTGGCCTCATAAACCCGAGAGAGTAATTATTCTTACCATTTTCTAAATCAATTCAAAGAAAGCTCACTTTACTGGCTACCCACAAAAATGACTTTCCAGAACCAGACCTTAATTAATTTAGATCTTAAAGATGTCAAAACAGTTTCGGAAGGCTACAAAACGTATACAAATCTGTCTATGATTTATGCGGTTGTAAATTTTTCCCAAAACTGTAAAATTATATATGCAAATGTCCAAATCTAAGACTGAGAGAACCAAATCAACAACACGTATTCCAATAAAAAATTCAATATTTAGTATACACCTAAATCATACATAAATATATGGATATACATCAACTTAATAGTTATTACCAGTTAATTTGTCAGCTGTTTAGGGATTAAAATTGCACAAAATGATTATAACGTTATTCAAAACAAATTTTGTGGTGTACATTAATGCCGCGACTTTATGATATGAATGCAATATGAATCGGCAATAATAGTATTTATTCACAATATTGAAAAGCCTTTTCATAAAACTATGATAAATCTGTATTTATTTATGATTTCATACCAATATTTTTGATAATAAAATGAATAGTACTTAACTTTTATTATTATTCGCTAATTTGTAACCCGTTTACGAGTTAAAATTAAATAAAAATGATCATAACTTTATATTCAAACAAAATGAATAGAATAAAAAGTTTTTATTTTAATTTTTATTTAGCAATTTCATGCAAACAAATACGAATAGTTTTAGATAATTCATAGAAAGAGTCGTATAATTTTATGGCGAAATTATAAATTACAATTGAAATTCTTTAAATATCATTTGGCACATATAGATACATATATTTAACTGGTATCACATGAATAAAATAGTTTATTTGGATTTGATATTAGGATGTTTGTATGTATGCATGATATTAATGCATAATTAATTTTCATACAATATATATATATATACATGTAGTAGTTAAAATGTAGGTTGGAATTGATTGCGATATAATCAGAGTGGTGGCACACAAGCGTTAGGTTTGTCTTTCTACGAAATTTATTAATTCCTCTGTATCTGTATGTATGTGTGTGTGTGCAAAGGCCATTTGTCGCTCTTGTAATTTAACTATATATCATGTATATTAAGATTCCTAAGGATATGCACGAAGGGAGTAAAACATATACCTTTACAGGGGCAGAGGAAGAAACGTAATTTATATCTTGGTGTCGGTTTGAATTTCATGCATCTACTTTGTATATGTATATATAGTATACTCGTGCACGCTGTAGATGTATATGTATACGCGCGGCATACACCGAGAATGATTTTCAGCTTTCTGCTATTTCGTTTAGTGTATTGTTCTATTTTCATCTTTTGTTTTCGGCAACTTCTTTGTTTCATTGCGCAATTCAACATTATCTTGTTTTAAGGTAGCACGATTTTTTATTTTTCGAGTTGTGTGCTGCGCTGAATGAATTTCTTCCTGGCGAGATGTTGCCATGTTCCTGTACGATAGAGTGCATTGTCTAAACTAAACGCAAACTATGCCGAAATGATATTCACACAATTAAGCATTCATGTGCGCCGCAAACAAGCGAAAAAAATCTGTAAAAAGGATTTTATTATTTCGGTTTCGTCATGGCGATATTATTTTCATAATGAAGCGATAGACTAAAAATAGATGAACGAAGAGAGAGAAAAGCTAGTAGTCATATATCGTAGCAGCATTTCCATTTTAATAAGTCTGGCCGCGCACCAACTTTTTGTATATTTCAATAAAAATTGCAGTGCTTTTTTCAAAAATTAATTTTCTATTATTATTTATTGGCGAGTTGAACGAAAAATTAAATATGCTGCGACAAAAGCAATCAGAACTAACAGCAATTTCGATTTGTGATTGAATTGCTTTCTGAAACTCGATTATTTCATCGAAATGCATTGTTTTAATAAAATGATATTACGACCAATACTTTTCCAACTTAAAACACAGCACAGTACAGATTTAATGTTTACAGCCGTATAATGAAAAGTTTGAAAGCATTTCATGCGAAATATAATTTAACATTTTTGTTACGATCTTTATTACATTATATCGAACTTCAATCAAATTTTTAATCTAATTTCTTTCGTACTCGGGCAATATTGAGAATCTTAAATTATGAATTATAGGCAAAGACAATAAAAAATGCACCCGTTTCAATATCGCTTTATTTGTTTTTTTTTTGTATTAATGAAACTGTAAATTGAAACGTTACACTAAACAACAGTCTGGTATTTTTATCATGGCCGGATAAAAGCAGTGTTAGTAACAATAACAGTAAACATTTTATTATATTATTTAATGTTCTAAAAGGTGTAAATTTTGTTTAATGGCACTTTACATTTTATGTATTGCGACCACAGAGAAGTGTCAATTGGTTGAGTTGCTTAAATTGTCTGAAAAGCTGCCACATAAAATCTTCGATAAAAATCAGCATTCACTTGTGTGTAATAAAAAACATTAAAGTTTAAAAATGTATTGTAATTTGTTGATTATATTGTATAATATCTTCAACATAAGAGTATAATTTCGTTATCGCAAACTTATTCATGTTTTGTGTTCTTTTCTTGTATCACCTAATCTCAAGCTAATTTTATTCTAAATCCAAATCGTTTGTTGACATCATAAAATGAATATGATGCCCGTACTATACCAAAGAAAAATAAATGTAGATGCAAAGGTGAACCACATGCTAATATTCATAATAGAAATATGAGTTTACACTGTAATCTAATACCTAGACAATTTAACATATCTATTATTTTTCAAAACATGAAGAAAGAATAACTTGGTGATCGTAAATCTATTCATATTTTGAATTAATTGATCTGAATCGAATAATACTTAAAATCCTAATCATTCACTTGAGGTAGTAGACTATATACGTGTGAATAATTTTATTGATACATTTTTTAATCTATTAAAATAATAAGTTTTGCTACGTGAAATAGGTAAACGACATGCTAATATGTATATTTATAAGAGAAATATAAACCTAAACGTCAATCCAATACCTCATAAAAACTACCTGTATGCAATGAAAAATGCTTAATCTTGCAAATAATTAAAATATGTATTAGATTAATGCATAATTGTCCTTGCTTCCTTTTTGAAAGCACTTCATTTTCATTTTAGAGACCATTTTTGTTTTGAAAATGCATCATTTCTGAAAGAATGCTTCTATTATGTATAATTTTATACAGAATCCAAAATATTTTCTTGAGCTGGTAGACCAGACTATGCCGGAGGTGAGTAAATATTTCAATATAATATGTAATCTATGAACATAATAAATTCAGCTGGAAAGATAGACGACATGCTAATATTTATAATAGAAATGCAGGCTTATATGTTACTACAATCTAATACCACCTAGACAATTTAATTGTATCTATTTTTGTTGAGTGTGCGAGTCTAGTTCAATTTCAATCACTATATAGGTACCTGATCCCGAACTTTGGAAGCTTAAACAAAGCTGTTTTGTAATCACTACGATATAAATTAGATAACTGGTACAAAATGGGAAATGGAACTTTGATAAAATCGTTTTATTTGTGCATTTTAGTTTAACTAGCATGGCTCGAGCATATGTGACGATGTGTGCGGTAAAGGCTTTTCCACCAACTTTACTAATTTCAATTTAATTCCGCTCGTAAACGATATGATAAAAATATGTAAAATGCGATATCGGAGCGATAATAAATAGTGGCGTTCGTCTCGAGGTAATAATGAAATTTTGATGTGATTACAAGTTGGATCATTAAACAAGCCCTGCCTGGCACGGCGAGAGCAAAGAGTCAAGCTTGAAAACCAATGAGGTGAAAATGATGTTGCTGATACTATGAAGCAGTCACCTTCAACAACCACGAACACATTACATATATAGCATACACATACATATACATATACTGTATACAGTCAAGCGACTTGCAGAATAGTTTGCACAACTATGTCATAATGTTTGTCATTCTATTATGTTAAAGCCATTTTACAGATGGCCTCCCGCCTTGCATGTGTAATGATGGTGCAAAGTTGGAAACCTATCTTAAACCTCATCATTTTCATGTCACTACGCATTTCCTTACTGATAATCCACACATGAGTTAAAGTGATAAATCATTATGTCCTAACGATAGCTAGCTAGCTTGCCGCCGTCTACAACAAATAATAATGCACAATTTATCATAAAACTAAAGCGAAAGCAAAAAATGCAAGTATGTATATGTATCGACATTAATTCGCTCGCTATACATATTCGGTTCAACGCAAATATTTGTCATGGATGTTAAAGGTGTGTTTTCATTTCGCTCCTTAGAGAGATCCCATTCTGAACTGACGGCATTAATAAACAAATAGAAATATGTGCTTCAGGTAAATGTTTACAAATAAACGCTTTCGTTTTCATAAACAAACGTAAAAATTGCCGTTTAATTGGTGACCCAGAAAATCTATTGTCAAAGGAAGAGACATTAAATATTAGATTGTCGGCAAATAAATGAAGTTATGTTTTGAAACTTACGAAACGAAAACAAGTACTCACGTATTATATTTGCTTGGCATAATACCTACGTTTCCGAACGATTTCATGTAAATAAAAGCACACTATGTATGTGTACACATTCAAACACAATTATTTCTACAACTTTGTACGATACGAATCAAATAATTTTTAGGTTATGGTTGCACAAAGCGCCGATAAATAAATAAAGTGAGACAACTTCATGCATGTATGTATGCTTGCATACATTTCGCATATTCTAGTGATTTTAGTTTTAATTCTATAAATCGTCAAGGACGTCGAAGGCCACATCCCCACATCGAGGACATATTTGTATTGCCAGATTCTTCTTAGAAAATATTCATTTGTAAGTTGTTTTAATTAATTAATTTGTGCAACAATATATTTAATACAGTAAGTCAGTTTTGTAAGTATAAGTTTTAATGATTTATGCTAAAATATATATGAAACAATAAAGTATTTACTGATATTAATAATAATACTTGAAAGATAGATAGATTGATTTGTTTAGTCGTGAATTTGTGTTCTCGTTTTTAAAAAATTAAATGTATTTACTTAAGCTGTTCTAAATAATAATACGTTATTCTACGATATACCTATATCGTATTATTCTACGAAATACTTATTTCACAAGATAAATAATTTAAGTACGTTATACTAATATGTATTAATCGAATTATAATTGTAAGGGTAGGTTAGGTAGTGGACAATGAATAATAAGCAAAGGCATATTGCTGTTTTAATCAATATTTCCATTTGCACATCGCTAAATGTTAAAAGATAGAATGTCTTTTTTGAATTAATTAGTTTTATAATTTATGTTTCAGTATATTAGCAAATCATGAGATTTTTCCAATGTACGAGAAGTGCGTGCGATGTTAAAGAGAGGAAGAACATTTCTACCTATCAAGGTCATTTTCAATCAATCGTATTTATTGTAAGTTTTAACACACAATTTGAAACACTTTAGTTTATTAATCCATATTTAGCTTTGTTTTAAGTCCTGCAATGTACATTAAAGCACACATATTTCATGCAGAGATAAGATATTTTTTCTTAAAGTGCATATAGAGTAAGAAGTTATAAAACATTTTATAAACATAAATGTGAAATAATAAATTTGATTAGAGTTGATTATTGTAATTCACAAATTCTTTTAGGTTCATTTCTTGCAAATTACTTGACTTGTTCAATTTGAGCGAGTGCTAAACGTAGAGTAATGAATCAATATTGCTGATATTACAATCTTTTGATGTTTTCCAATGTATCTTAGAGAGAAAACGCTATTTCTACCTGTCAAGATTAATTTCAATGAATCATATTTATTGTATCTAAATCCTGTCACAAAATTAGAGACACATTGCTTTATTACTCTGTATTTGGCATTGTACGTTCTCCAAAAGAAGTGCATTCCACTTTTTAAGTATTATGCCAATTTGTAACTTTGATTAAAGTATGACTTTCGTAATAAACAAATTCTTTTAATCTCAATTCTTGAAAAGTTCAAGACTCTTTCAATTCGAACGATTGCTAACCGTCCAGTTATGAATCAATATTGCTGATATTATAATATTTTGAATCCATTTCGTGCATTGCCAAGAAATTTCTGTGTCAAAAAAATAAATAATTTAATTCATAATTACATAATAAGAGGGGTTAAGTACAGGACATACAATAAACTGAAACTAAACAAGTACATTTTAATTGTTTTGCGGCGTGAACGCTAATGTAAAAATATTTATTAATTAAATTTTAATGTTTGTGCGTGCATGTATAAATGTGTTATATGCATACATATACATTTTTGCAGTGAAATTCAAAATATATATCTACATATGTATAGATTTTCTCTCAATATACTAATGCTCCATCGTTTTCTTTTTGTAGAGGTAAGAGCATCGAAACATAAACGTATGTGGCATTAACGTGAACGTATTGCATTTGCTATCTTACATATATACGGACCAATGTTTGTGACCATCTATTAATCAAGCTGGGAGATATTTTACGACCAAATATTTTACTAACATCGCAGTCTGGAGCGCATTATCCGATCCGCTTCCGTCCAGTTTATGCATCGACGCTGTGTGGATGGTCGATGCCGGCGCGCGTAATCCACCTGCATTACCGGCTAAATGGTACGTTCCACATTCCTCCTATAGTCATTTCTACTAATCTCAAACTCGGTCTGAGAGAGCATAGTTTGGAATCGTCGAGCTGGATTTTTTGAACTTGAACGAAAGTATAAGATTTTGTTGGTTGGAAGTTTATGAAAAGTATAAATTAAAACTGAAATATTCTAGGAGATCCAACTTGAGAATTTCAAAATTCGCTCTCAATTAATATTATTAATAAATGTGAATATTGGTTTCTGATAATTTGAAATTTTGAAAATTGTTACAATGAAATGTTTTAAAAATATGAAGCTGAATAGGCTAAAATTCTTAAGAATTGTAACTAACTGAGAATGTTCAGAATTTAGCTATAGTCTAATGTAAATTATTTTTATATGAATTTATCACCTATTTGACAATATTTTAATATTGGGGATTGAAATTTAAATCTTAAGCAATTTATCTTAACAATCAGTAAATAATTCGAGTTAGATCGTCCGGCAACTTTATTAGACAGTCTTAAAAGGATAAATAGTCTCACATTTCAAAAAAACTAACACAACATCTCTAAAGATTACTCTTAATATACATTATCACGTAATTATATCTACTAATTTAATGAATAAATGTTTTAAAAATATAATGTCAAACTGAAAAGATTCAAACTCTTGAAGAATATAAGTCAAACCTTGTAAATTCAATCTCATAGTTAACTAATAGGATTTGTTTTTATAATAATTATGAATTAATTGTATACCTGGGGGCGTATTTCAAAACTTCGAGTTGCATTCCTTGAAGTTCAACGAAACTCGTAATATATTTTTCTTAAAGATTCTTAATATGCGAACAAAACCTAAGCTTACAAGATTTTTTGTAATAATATATACATATATAGTAAATTGTAATACCAATTATTATTAGAAAAAAAAGTCTTTAAAATCGAACTAAATCTAATAAGATTAACATTCGCAAAAATGTTTCCATAATTCGCTTCTGTTTATCATTATTAATTAGAAACATGGCTTGTTTTTGCGCTAATAATTATAATTATCAATCCAACAATGCTGCGTTGATTTATGTCCGTTGATTTGAATCACGATCATTTCTGTTCGATAACGAAACGTACGTGTGAGCAAGCAAATTTCTTCTAGTAGATAAAGCACGAAACAACACACAAAAATTTACTGCGCGATAGCATAATAGTTTGATCTCACTAAGAATCTAAGTATATAATACCTACTGCGAATTGTTTCACTTAACTTACGCTTATCTTCTTCGCAAAAACTTTTAAAACACTGCCAACGACGACGACGAATGCAGCGAGCGTTCTTGCTACTCTATCTAATTAAAGCGCAAGTTATTTAACATTAACGCGAGCGTATGAAAATAATTGTTGAAAATTGTCTAATGCGTTACGCGCATTTATCTACTAAGCGGGCTGCACACGTTAAATTGCCAAAGTATTAATTTATCAAGAAGCAAATATTAATTGACGTACGTCTAAATAGTGTTGTATGTATGTGTGTGTGTATATGTGTGAGTATATATGCGTAAAATGAAAGCCTTCAAACATTTTGTGTATTCAATTTAATAATTCCACATGTTACACATCTCTCAAAAGCTTAAATGTGAATCACGTTACCATAAATAATTCATTAGTAGAACCTTCACAATCTATTTCACTTTGCACTGTATTCCAAATTAAGGCTGCATTCGAAATGCGAATCTGTGTGTGTGTGTGTGTGTGTATACGTACGTATACGGTGAAGAAGGGGGTGTTGAAACTTTAAACTAAATACAATTGTTATGCTTCAACACATATACAGCCAGAGTGAAATTCCAATCCACACACATTTTATAACACGATTAGATTTGTGCCGTCGCGAAAATTATTTACCCAGCACCATAACGTGGATTGATTTAGTTTTTAATAAATTTTAGTAAATTTACATTTATTCTCAAAATCAACTGCCATTTCACATTTAAAATGTATTCAAGATAGTATATTTATTTTGGATTTCTTTGTACAAACCAATTTTTTTAAGTTGCTTTGAACAACTTCTAAAATTATTTCTAAAATCAATCAATTAATCAATTCAATTTTTAATAATAAGTTTCTATTTTACATTAAAAATTTGAACAAAAGTCAGTGTACACTTGAAAAACTACAATTAATAAATGTTGTAAAAAGTTTTAAATAGAACTGAAGGATGTGTTCGATACAAGTATTAAAACTTTAAACTAAATACAATTGTTATGCTTCAATACGTACAAGTAGAGCAAAATTTTATAAGACGATTAAAGATGTGTACCGCGAAAATTATTTACTTCGGCAAAGAAAAAATTAAGTCGCAGCGCACGACGACGATAACGCCGCTGCCGAATGATTTAGCGATGTTTGAAAAAAGTTGGCGGTGGTGGGCGAGATAGTAGTGCGGTGGTGGTTGTTGGAGTTAATAACCTGAAAGTAAGAAGGTGTAAAATTTACACACCACACACCCACCCAACCATCCGCCAAACAAAAGGCCGCCACGATTTCCTTATGACCAGAAAGCTGGCGTCCTTAACATAGGCCGAGATGGGCTATTATGCATCCATTTCAGATAAAGGATAAGCTTGATTTACAAGACTATTCCCTCAGATAGAACTAGATAAGGAGTTAGAAACCTCTCAAATGAGCCGTTTTTCCTTTCTCGTTTCGTCGTCTCGTGTTTTTTTTTCATAGCTGAATTTCGACTCTGTCTGTCTGTGTGTGTCCTTTACAAATAAACGGTAATGGATTCTGTTGTTTATTGTTATTTAGATGTTGGACACTTGGAATGCAAGTTGAGGACCGGAAACAGTTTCCCCGATATTTATCTTCCTACTTGTTTTTTTTTTCTTCTTCACAAGCTACTTGTGCTTATAAGCGGGCGGCGATATGTCCTCTAAATGTATTCAAATCTCGCTAAAGCGATTTCTCGTCGTACAAATGCGAGATGATCTTAAATCCATTAACTTTCATAAAAAACACGCAGTTTTACAACATGTTATGCGCAAAAGAAATTTATGGAAATAAATTGAAACTATTCAATGATGTAGGTAGATAGGGAATTTGATGCATGAAAGTTTGTTGGAGTCGAGGGAACGTTAAAAGTTTAGTGATGCTTTGGGAAAGCTTTCAAATCTGATCTAGGAGGTGTAAAAAGCGATAGGACTCGGGCAAGATAACAATGACTCTTCAAGTCATTATATTTATATTTGAAAAGTTTACAACTAGGCGAAAAGTGTATTTGCAACATTGAAAAATTCAGCGCTCTGCAACGCGAATATTTAATCATTATTAAACTACGGCTGAATTAACAGCCATTATAGAAGAAAGTGCGCCGCCGCTCGTTGTAGTATACTGTTATCACACCAAATGAGCGTTTATCAAAAGTAAATTAGCGTTATAAATGTCAATGAGGGTTTTATTAAATATTTATACACCGCCGAATAAATTTGCAAATGGGTATTGAAATACACGTCGGACATTTACTTAATTCAATTTATCGTTGTTATATAGAGTAGAATACAGTTTTAGCATTTTAGATCATTTTGGTATTTAGTACAGTTTTTAAAATATGTCTGAAGAATTATTGATTGTTTTAAATGGTACTAAGTAATTTGTGGAATGAAATGTTGGGTTATAGTCTGTAGGCAAAATTTCCTGTTTCCAGATTGAAAATTTGACAATATGTGATTTTTCAATTACAATTTTTAGCGATGTCCAATTACCTGTTTAAATTAGAATTCCATTCAGCAAATATGAATTAAAAAAATGTTTCAATCATATAAGGCTATTAGTATTTTACAAAAACTTGTACCTATTCTACATATTCCTAATTCGAAGAATTACTCTTAATTAGTCTTTAAATTTTCAGAAACAAAATTAGATAGAAATCACTTGGGAAACCTTAAAAAATTTAATATTGCAGTAGTTAAATATTAAAATACACAATGTACATTAACTTTATTCAATTTATCATTGTCATAAAGAAATACAGTTTTAGCAGTTTTAAAAATTTTTCAAATGGGTGTATGTGATTATTTGCTGTCTTGTATTGTAGGGACCAATATTGTCCTTAAATATAATGTCAGTTTTAAATCCATCAGGTATTAATTCTAAACTCTTGATTTGGCGAACGACTTATCCGGTTTGTATGACCGCAATATGTCTTACTTCTAATAATAAGATCTTATGATACCTCCAGATCAAAAATTCAACAACAGATGATTACCTGTTTATAATATTGACCCTTTCAGTCTAACATAAAAGAATGAAATTGTTTCAATCATATGGGCACTGTGAAACTATCCATGACTTTCAGAAGTAATGGGGAGAATTGCTATTTATTACTTTTTAAATTTTTAATTATTTTAGAGATCATTATGCACTTCAAAAAAATTAAATAAAGTTAATATTATAGTAAATATAAAAATACACAATCCAAATTGAGTTGATTCAATTTATCGTTGTCATAATGCAGAATGCAGCTCTAACGTTGAATAATTGCAGTTTTAGATAATTTCGGTATTTAGTACCGTTAGTGGACTAGAACGATCATAAACTTCCGTGCAACTAAAATAACAAACGGGGGTGTTGAGTGCATTAATGATCCGTTTTAGTTTTACTACTCGTACATCGTATATTATAGTCAATTTCATTAGCCCGTTGGTGATTTACAATTTGTTGATTTTTGCGAAACTTTCAAGATAAACCTCGCTCATCGTCGAATATAGAGAGCGAAATGTGCGCATTGTTTGCATGTGTGTGCTGCTGTATGTTATGGGTATCAGGAAACGGTCAATACTTTTATGTGTCTTTGTGTATATGTGTAGTGCATTTTGCATCGAGGAAATGTCACATAAATTTGGGGTGAAAATGCTTTTCAACCCTTTTGTGAGGATGGTACAACAATATTGCACATCTCAAATGATTACTAAATTCCCATCCTTATATTTTATGGTACATTTAGATGTGTAAATTATGCAAATACGTCGAAATGATGTTGTTTCATAATTGATGCATTGCACATATTTATTTTTAATTAAATTCTATTATTAGAGGCGACGTATTAAAAATACAAGTTGTAATACATGTTTCGGCTTGGAATGAAACACTTGAGTGAAAAATGCGTATTGCTTATTTTAAATTTTAATTCGATTTAATGTCATTCAAATATTACCAACGATGCCTAAAAGTAAGTTGACATATTAATTTTTCATTCGCACAGTGTGTATTTGAACATTTGTCTATTTTTATGTTTTCTGGCAAAGTAGAGACAAAAACAATTAGTTTACATTTGTACAGCTATCGTCAAATATACAGAATTCTCACTTTATAATTTAAATCACCATTAACGATGAGATATTATATTTGGAATCTCTTGAACAATCACAATCTTTCTAAAATTTTAATGTAAATATTTATTAAAAATTATACAAGTATAATTCCGACGTTCCATATAAGATCTATTGAATATGAGTTCCTATTTTGAAGTTCTTTGTGAATCACAAAGAAAAACTATTCATAAAAGTATTTTTCTGTGTAGTACGATTTTTTCATTAATAACCAAACATACAATATACATATTTTTGTTTCCTTTCGCAGGCTAAATATAATGAAGTTAACAATAGATTAATTTTTAAAAATAGATATAATAGATTTGTTTAAATATTTATTTGTACAAAAGTAATATTTATTTCAAAAGAATTAAGAAATGTTCTTCTAAAGTTTCAGGATACTGATAAATTGTTAAATTTGCTGCAGTTAAATAACTATCAATTAGAGTTCCCAATATTTAAGTAAGCTTAAATAAAGAAATGTAGATAATGTATTTTCACCAAAAGAATGTAAAATTGTTTAGAAAAAGCGATGATTTGTCAGAAGCTCCTTACATATATCTGCTTTTCAATAACGCAAAAATATTACCAATGTAAAGAAAAATAATGTATTTTATTTTTAAAATGAAATGTCATTTTTAGACAACCTTTTATAATATCGCAATTTATTATTGTTAAGCGAATACCGCTTTTTCAATTACTGCGTTTCTATTTTTATACAATTTTTTTAAATAAAAACGTACGTAGTAGACGAATAAATAACATAAAGAAAAACGATTAGTTACTGCAAATATAGATAGAAAATGCACAAAACGATGCTGCTAGATGAGAGCAAAGCATTGTATTGACATAGTAATTTTGTACTTAAACTGCAAGTTCATAAAATCTGTAGATATATTGTTTAAATCTCTTAAACCATATTTTATTATTTCTATCATAGATCGAACGCTTCGGAAATTCCTTACAGCGCAATCTTATTGAAGGAACTATTTTTGAACGATTTCATCGCTTTTTTATAAGCTTAATATTGATATAGAATCAATTCTGATGTATGAAGATGTATCATGTCAGGATATAAACTGAATATTTATTAATAGCAAATTGTTTATACTAGAAAAGTGGAGAATGCTGATCAAATATGCATGCGACGGTATGTGCGCTTGTGTGTGAAATGCGATCAGCGTGATAGAAGATGAGCGAACGACGCGCAAAAAGCAAAAAGTAAGAAAAAACTTTGATCCAGATATCAATACGTTTCGGATGCATCGAGCATGTACCGTGCAAGATTTTCGCGCCGCTTGAGCGGAAATCATGCCGCGCTGTTGATTGAACTCATAAACGAAAACAAATGCACGCGTCGCTCATTAGTCTTCACAATCTTGACAATATGCTAAAAAATAAAAATTATAAAAAATATATATGTATAATACACAAAGTGTAGAGCCGCATGTTTCCGCTCGCCTGAATATTCATAAAATTCGAATTGTTCCAATAAAAATCGCCACTGAATTGTAACGAATGAGAGCAAATACATTTACATACCGAAATGATTTATTCATGTCTCCGGATATTCGCATTTCACTCCCTTGCCTCGCACCAAAAAAAAAACAAAAAATAATAATAACATCATGTGTCGCAAATGTATCGTATATATCTTTCGCGTTTTTGTGTGTTTCGCACAGCAAAATTGCTGATTGAAATCTGGCACATATTTTCGTTGATTAATATTAAGCAGATTCAATGACACTTCATTAGTAACGAACTATTAGGAGCGCTCCCCAACAAATTATAGCGAATATATCACTTGTCAGGCATAGAGTTTGCTTAGCGAAGCATCCACCGAGAGATTGATAGAAATTTTATGGCCTGACATCGCGATAATAAAATAACTTGCTTGCAGCAGCCAACAATCTATATAAATTTCTGAGCGAAGCGCCGTCGTTGTGGCCAAAATTAGCGGAAAACGGCGCAAGCACATAATCGTCGCCGAATTAGTACTTGAGCGGAGTGAAGTTATACTGAAACAAAACTCGTGAATTTATGCGCTGCAATGAAATTTCAGATTGTTCACGGTTTATATGTTACACAACACGCTTTTTCGCTTCGCCGTGTGTTTTTTTTTCTCTGCCGCTTTTTCATCTCTTTCTCGCATTTTTCCCCATGTATGTGTATGTACGAAAACTACACGCTGGAGACAAATGTGTGCATGTAGGTTTTATACGTCTGCATAATGTTTATTACAATACACTTTCTTATCTTACATTAAACATTTTGTAATTTTATATATACACAAGTATGGTAAATGTGCCAGAAATTTTCGCTGGAAAATGTTGTAGAGGCGAAAATAACTAGGGCAGCAGCAACGTAGACATACGAATTGATTAAACTTTTGTGTTGAGTCATAATTATCTTTACATTTTTGTTATGAAAATTTATGTTTTTGGCGCATCAAAAATGTTATTTACCATCGCTATAGTGCTGTGGTATTCTTCTACTTCAACAAAAGATAGAAAGTAGGAATATTATTAGGTCATCGCTAAAGATTTCTGGTTTTGGGATGTTATTTTTCATTAATGACTTTGCCAAAAATTTATTGATATCACAAAATGTATGTTTAGGTTTTCAATTTTTTACTACGACTTAATTTAATATGACAAGATGGCAATAATGTTACCGGCTTGGCTACCTCTTCCTAGTTTGATCTCTAAATTAGTATCA
>JARJDW010002489.1:0-10958 GCA_030264715.1 Adinopsis sp. GC000173
ATGATGCTAGTAGTAATGGTATACAACCTTAATAAATAAAATAGTTACTTGGAAACCATAATAAAACTCTTAAAAACCTCATAGTAAATTAATATGACTAAAAATGTTTATTGGGATATTGCCATGTTTGCAACTGAATTCATTTGGAATTCTCACAAAAACCAATTTCTATATAGACCGCCTTATATATCTAAACATATGTAACATATGTTTAGTATCAGCGATAATATCATAGACAACAATGCCTGAAAAAAGACTTGCGTTTGGCTATTTTTTTTAAAGTCCGTAATGTATTCAGAACTAGTAAGATTGGATTGAGAACAACAAAATAAAAATTCCCAACTAGTTAAAAATGCCTCCCCCCCAAGACTGTAAAGATACAAGACATACATGGGTGGTTTGCTAGGTTTCGAACTTTTGTAAACTCAATTTTGTTATTTTATGCTGCTTTTTAACAAATTTTGGCTGTTACTCTTTCTTCTTCGCTTTTTCTTTTTTTTTCGTTGGTGCTAAAAATAGTAAAAGGAGGAGAAAAGTACCAAAAAAAATGTTGAGAAAGTTTGAAACAAGCCGTAAAAGTACAACAAAGAGCGAAATTAATGCAAAATCGTAAAAAGAGCATTAAAAAGTTGCAAAAAATAACAAGAAAGATTGTAAATAAGCGCGTAGAAGTAGGAAACACACAAAAAATGACAAAAAGTATACTAACCAGTAAAAGAAAACCAGCAAAATAGTGTTAAGAATGTCGGAAATTTATCAGACCACCCATGTGCGCCTGACTGGGACTGCATATTTTGAATTGGGTGACACACGAACAAGTTCGGAACTGATTTGGAATGAATCTATAGTTATTAAATAGCTTGTTGAATTAAATTAAATAAACTTGAATTAATTCATATTTACTTTGTTTTTTTTTTCGTTGCAGAAATATCAATGGATTGGTCTGATCATGCACTGTGGTGGCCCGAACGTAACATTTGGCTATCACACACCCGTTCCACGCTCGACCAATGTGGTGTCCAAGCCGATGCGCTCCTCCACTTCACACCAATGCACAAAAATCTTCGTGTTCAGCTGCCCGATTTGCGTTCCCTTGACGTGCGCGTTGATTTCTCCATCAAAACTTTCTCGGCGGTGATCGGCTTATGCAAGGATTTGGGTATACGACATCCCGAAGAGTTGTCATTCTGCAAGCCGCTCGAATCCAATCATCTAAAATATAATTTTCGTGATATGCCGAAAAAGAAGCAGGAATCGAATGGGGTGGCGAAGAACGGACATCATTTGCCGCCAGATACGAATACGTTCATCGCGAATCACAGTTCGGATGGTAGTAATGGCAGTTTGGATAAGTCGCAGTATTCGTGCATGCCGACAACACCGCAACGGCCACCGCCATCCAGTACGCCGGTCAACACGCCAATGGGAAAAGTGAGCTTTGATTCATTCCCATCCGAAACACAATCTAATTGTTAACAATTTATTGTAGCATGGAACGTGGAAGCGCAACGGCTTTGGAAATAATGTAAATGGATATTCACCAAATGTCACAAATAGTATTAGTTTGGAGCAGTTGAATGGGAGCTGTGATAGCGTGCTGGCACAAAGTCCATCGCCGAGCATGGAAGCGCGCAAGACATTGGTGCGACCCAAAACGTTGGTGGAGCGGGCACGCATGAACGTGGCGTAAGTTATAATTAGTTATACAACTCATCTTGTTCTATTAGTTTTAAAATTTGCCTGTTTGGCAAATACATTACACCAGGAGTGGACAATCATTTCCATATCTCATGCCAAACTTTATAGATATTTAATTGAAAATATATACGAGGATGGTTCACAAAATATGCGGCCTAACAAAGAAACCACAAGATTATTTATTCTTTTATTTTTCAACGTAACCTCCTTGTAATTAAATACATTTAGTGTAGCGACTTTTCCACCATTCAATTAATTTAACCTTTTTATTTACGATAAATCTTTATCCAGCGAGCAATTTTTGAGATTTGGGAATACAAAATATGAAAACAATCCAGGAATTATCACAACAAAGTATCAATCAAGGGGTAGGCCCGCATACTAGGAACTACCTTCGTACATTTAAATAATTTTTATGAAACTTTCACAAAAAATCTAAGATGCTGACAAAATTTTTAAAAAATACTTTTGAAATTTTTGTTGGAAAATAAATGCAAAATCCGAAATGCGACTACAGATAATTCAAATAAAAATATAATTTTGCATATTACCTTAAGCACTAAAAGTTTGCTTCTAAGGGATTCCTCGAAGGAAATATTAAGCTTTAAGGGCTTTGTGAATTGACAAAATTTGTAGACTACTTGTATAGTCTAATCCTATTATTTTCAAAATTTACTGGTTTTATAAATATACAAACCATTACCATTTTTACATTTTGAATATTCTAAGAACATAGAAATATGCCTTATTCGCTTCTTATTGTAGGTTTTTACTATTTTAAGAAGATAAACAGTTTTTACATTGAACGAATGAACTTGTCAAGTTTTAAAATGACTCGATAAAATATAATATTAGCAATATTTTTCATAATCATATTCAACGGCAAACTGGCCGCATAGGTATTTGGACAAATGTCCTTTGGGGCCGCAGGGTCGCCGTCAAACGGGCCATGAAGTTACAGTAAGGCCTGCATGGTTTATATTGAAAAATAAATATTTCATAATAAAACTCCCCTGGGTGATTGGTCCTTGCTCTATTATTTATAAAAGTTTCTTTTGCAGGCTTTACTTGTCATGCGTATTAGCCTAAACATAAATTTTATATGTTCTTCATTAAATTTTTTAGTATGTATATTATATTTGAATTAAATTTTGCCAAAGCCCGTGATATGAATATAGTTGCCTATCTCTTTCTTAAATTTAATTTGTGTGAGCATACTGTCTGTGGGACGAATTTTATGGTAATACTAGGGTCTATTTTGATACCTATTCCGTCCCTGATCTTCTGAAATGCAATCTGTGTATATACATATAAAAGCTTGATATACAAAATGATTGCATTGGGAGATAAATGGCGCGTAGTTCAGTTAATGACAACTATGATTCTTCAACCTGGGTTCCTTGGAATATTGACAAAGGTTTCTTAAATCAGTGGCGGTCTAAGGGAGTGGCGAGCAAGACATTTGCCCGGGGCCTCGCACAAGAGCTCCAAACCACTTAATGTGTAGTTTAACTATTGCCTTTCCCATGCATGCGTCATTGCTTGACTGTAAATATAAATTTCTATCCAAATACAGTAAAAATCTATGGAAAACTTTTAAAGACTACAAATCTGACACCATTTCTCTGATTTTGCATTATTTGGCTCCGAATTTATCAAAGATTATAAATTTGCTGTCGTTTCTAACAATTTGTGAAGCTAGAATAGTCGAGAAGTAAGCCATAATTGCAGGTTTCTTTGTTTCTGTTCCTTATTAATTTAGTTTTTACATTTCTTAAAGTATAAGGGTATCTAAACTAATAACGCCTTAGGTACTTTAAGGCTAAATCCACTTCTGAACAAAAGCCAAAGATCGGTCGCACCGAATTTCGCAATGATTAGGGCCGCCACCGCCGCAAAAGATCAATTTTTATGCATTAGAATCATTTTTATAATAGTTTTTAAATTCACTCAATTAGGTACATATAGAATTTTCTAATTGTAAGTCATAGTTTTTTTATTCCTATTAAATAAAACAAAATAAACATTCTTGTAAATTTGCGCACACAATAAAAGTTTGAGAAAGTATTTTTCGCTATTGTATAAACATGTAGTTCCTGCAAAAAACCGTGTACTCGAAAGATTTCTTAACACAGTGGTATCCAATCCGTGGTTCACACCTCGCTAGGAGAGCACAAGTTTAATGTATAGGGGTGCGCAACTGTATAAGTACTGTAACTGTATGTCATAAGTAATGAGGTCTTAGAAATGCCATAGAGGACAGCAAAAAATCAGAGCATAATTCCAATTTCTTGCTTTATTTCATTTAACAAACACTGAAATTTTTAAATAATTTTTATTATAAAAAAAACAATCTTTATCAAAAATAAATCCATAATATAATATATAATCAGTATGATAAAAATATTAAACATTAGATAACAATTGCATATTGTTTATAGATGGCTGGATTCGTCGCTGTCAATCATGGAGCAAGGCGTGCGCGAATACGATACACTATGTCTACGCTTCAAATTCTACGTATTCTACGATCTAAATCCGAAATACGATAGCGTACGCATCAATCAGATTTACGAACAGGCGAAATGGCAATTGCTGAACGAAGAAATTGATTGCACCGAGGAGGAGATGCTCATGTTCGCTGCCCTACAGGTACGTACGTTATCAAAAATTCGGGATAGAACGAACAGTCATCGTATTTCACCACTACCGATTTGTTGTCATTCGTTGTCGTATCGTAGTCGGGTAGCGGAATATTTGCATTGCGTTCGCTGATGTGCACATTGCCAACTAATACACGACAGTAAAACATTTTCTTTATGTTGTTGGTTTTGTCACAGTAGTTTTTTGCATACGAAGAGTATGGCGTGAAGTAGATACCTTTGCCAAAGCGTGGTGTCGCATTGCTACCCGCAAAGCGTACATTGAGGTTAGACTCGATGATGCCATCAACGTTTACATTTGGTGTCCCATGGAATAAGTTTTCTTCAACAAAACCGGGTGATGCTAACTTTTGTAGATAGTAAATCGCCATTAGATATGGATTTACAATGAATTCGATTTTCAAGATCTGTACGCACTCATTTTTCTTCCATGTCCTCATAAAACGTCGCTGTACAAACTGATAGGCACTATCGGTTTCTGATAGCTTCTTGCAAAACACCGGAGAGTGTTCTTCAATGTAGCACTTCCTACGCAATGGTTGTGATAGTTTTATAATCAACCGAAAATTATTTACTATTGATATCAATTTCTTATCCTCTAGAAGTTTTAATCCCACTGGGCGTTCTCGTGGAACAAATCGGCCCGGTTGTCGTATGACCACTTGTTGTCGTGGAATATCTCGCCGTGACTGTTGTCTAACAACCTGATCTCTTGGTGATGGTGCGATTTCTTGCGCATTGTTTTCCTCCTCATTGTCACGCGAAAAACAGCAACCCATTTTTTAACTGGAACTTGATTTATTTCAGCTGCAAGTGAATCTTCAAGCGAACCAACCCCAACCGCACTACGATAATGGTAATTCACATTCGGCGAATGATGATGACATCGATGCGGCGCTCACAGATCTGCAAACGACACTCGAAGGTGTTAATGTGAGCGCGCACGTGAACGATATAACGCAAGTGCCTGAATTGCACGATCAAATGCGTTTCATGAAGTAAGTGTTAGCACGTTTTCTACCGAATGAAAACAATCGGCTTGCATCGTAATCAATAGCGTCGGGAATTCCCCGAATCTCTTGATTTCAACGAGAGATGAAGCGTGAAACTTGAGAAGCTGCTGAAAGATGGCTAAAGAGGACGTGAGTAATATGAAAATATTTTTCTTTCTAGGCCAAAGCGTTTTGCCATCAACTCGTTCAAGAAATACTTTTTCTCTTATCGCGACTTGAAACTATATTTATACAAAACTCGCGAAGAGATGATCCATCACTCTACGCCAGCGCACGAAATCAGTTTGAAAGGATGTGAGGTAACGCCGGATGTGAACATCAGCCAGCATAAGTATGGAATCAAGCTAGAGGTGCCGAGTTTCGGTGAAATGACCGAAATGCTTATTCGATGCGATAATGTAATTGTTGTTAAACTTATTGTTGTATATTCGCTACCAATCTATGTGTATTACAGGAGTCGCAATATGCTACGTGGATGGCGGCGTGCAAATTGGCGGCAAAGGGACGTTCATTGGCTGACAGTTCGTATGATTATGAAGTGCAGACAATCTTGCATCTGTTGCAGCTGCAAAAGCCGGGCGAGAAGCCGGCGCTATCGCCGAGCTCGATTGATATTGAAGCGGAGGACTATGTTGCGCCGAGATATGCTAGAAAATTAAAAGGACGAGTAAGTACAAGCCAATAATAACTATAAGCGATGTTTCCTCTTATGTAGGCATATCCAACCCAAATGCTTAAACGGGCCGGATTGAACGTAGTTTACTGTTTTGCGGACCGCATACATATATGCTAGCGTAACAGGAATACTTCAGTCACAATTACTTCGTCATCAAGAAAAATATCAATGTACGAGCAGGGCGGGATTTCAGCGGATTGAGTTAAAGCGGGCCCCGCGTTGTTTGAATCCCCGCACTTGAATAGTTCATTTTTTAAAATGAATGAAATAATAAAAAATTTACAAAAACATGGTTGTTTACCTATGTATTGGTACTTACATACACTCGGTAACAAATCAATCTGAACACTTTTAGCAAAACGCAGACGAAACTCACCCTTAGAAGAATTTGCGCCAGGCAAATCCACAATATATAACAGTGATCATACATTATACTATAGATAATTAGTACAATTTACCCATAAGCTCCAAGTAAATGCATTAAAAAGATTAACCAAAGGAAACGAATTCGTTTAATGACAATAGTTTAACACTAGAAAAATGAGCCTCCCCGCGGTTAGCTCTTCAGATAACTTCGGTAAAATCCAATTTTGTCAGGTATAGCAAAAATTCAATAACGCCATTTGAGTTTGTTAAGTGTTTAAATTCATTTGTTACCGAGGGTACGACAAATGACTTGAGACGCAAAATTTGATAAATCATTAAAAAGTCTCTAAAATTGCGAAAAAATATGAAAAAATTGTGACAAAACAAAATATCTACTGTATGTAGGTACTATGGATTTTTTGTAAAAATATTTCGTCAAAGTTTAAGTCGTTAATACTGTTTTCTTGAAAAATTTTAATAATTTTATTGATTTTTTATTAATAGAGTTTCGCGCCAAAAAATCTAATCGTGCCTCGCACTTGCTTTTTACGGCCCTGGACACGATTAAGGGTTATTTAAAAGATTATAGCAATTATAATAAAGAATAAATACATATTGGAACCACATTTGATTGATATCAGATCAAATCTAATGCGGGTCGCATGCGGCCAACGGGCCGTGGATTGGATAGGCTTACTCTAATGCAGTGATCTTCAAACTGTGTTTTGCGGAACCTATAGGGTCCAAACAACATATCAAGAGGTTCCGTGAGTCAAAACAATAATGAAATTTCTAATTAAGAACTCCAAATCAGTGATAAAATATATATAAAATGTGAAATACAAAAGCAATGTTCTATACTTTTCTATGAATGAGACGGAGTTCCGTGAAAACACCTTATAACGTGAAGGGTTCCGCAAGTCAGTAACCATTGAATACCACTGCTCTAATGCGATGATGCTGAAGCGTAATAATACAGGGTGCGGCAGCATAACTTCCTTTTTTAAAATGCGCGCCATTCATTCGGTTGATGTTGTAGCGGAGCGCTAGTGGTCTCGTTTGAGAGGGAGGACCTTAAAGTTTTGTCCCGATGTGTAAAGTTCTTCTCGAAGTCGTTCCTGTGGACGCTGCTATTGTTTTTTTAGTGAAGAAGCCCATTTTCATTTATGTGGATCCGTCAACAAATAAATTGAAGAAAATGAAGTCGCATTGACACTGAATTCGGACCGGTATGTAAACATGTTGCAGGAATTTTGTTTTCCATGGCTAGATGAGTTGGACTTAGGAGACATTTGATTCCAACAAGATCGTGCAACGGCATACACTTCAAGAGCATCGATGGCTGTTTTGAGGGAACACTTCCCAGAGCAACTCACCTTAATTTGGGGCGATTTGTAGTGGCCGGCCCACTCTGCCGATTTGGCCGATTTTTTTTGTATTGGGTTTTTTGAAATCCCGTGTTCATGTGAACCCCACAAGATCTGAAGACGAAATTCCAGAAACAATTTGCCAACATAACGCTTGCTATGCCGGCAAGAGTCATGACCAAATGGGCTTCTTCACTAAAAAACCAATAGCGTCCTCAGGAACGACTTCGAGAAGAACTTTACACGTCGGGACAAAACTTTAAAGTCCCCCCTCTCGAACAAGGCCACTAACGCTCCGCTACGACATCAACTCAATGAATGGCGCGCATTTAAGACAAGGAAGTTATGTTACCGCACCCTGTATTTACTTCTACCGAAATTATGTATTCTTTTTTATCTCAAATGATTCCAACCTGTGGTGTACTGTTAAATTTGCTTTTCTGGAACGCATATATGCAATAATAATAACAATATTAATTTTAATTTTTAAGAAATAGTGTTGCACAACTTAAACGGGTTGGTTGATTTTAATCAATGTACACGTTACTCTCTATTTTGACTAGCTGTATAATATCTTCCAAATAACAGTGATTTGCTATCATTATAAAAACATGCGAAAAGCAATATATAATCTGATAAGAAATAAAAACGCAGAATAGTAGACGTTTGTGGTAACATAAATCTAAAGTTTAAGAAAAATGCTTTCTGCTTCTAAGAAATAGTTCTGGAACGCGTTCCACCCTCTAACGAAGCACCGAAACCACGTCCCGACACCAATATACCACTGATTCCAACTATGTATTTGCAAAAGAATAACTAAGGATTATTTTACAATTTCGCCTCATATCTATGATATTTTTACTATTAAATAAAGTAATTGGCTTTTACATCAAATTGATGGATTCATAACTGTTTAGAATTATAATTATTAGCGTGTGGGTGATCGTATCATATGTAAAAGGGTAATCAGACTCAATGTTAATAAGAGCCACATTTTATTACAATAAATCAGTCATATATACTACAAATCTCATGTAAAATTTAAATAATAAAGATCAAAATTACTTACGAAATTTCATTTGTTGGTTGCGCCACTTAAAGAGAGTCGCACGTGGTTCGTGAGCCGCAATTTGGGTACTATTGGTGTATAGTAGTAATGTGCAATTTCGATATTTTTCAGTATCGAATCAATACCTGATACTTTTCTAAAAGAAACGAATACTTTTCATTCGATACTCAGTTTTTTATCGAATAAAAAACATATCGTACTGTTGCTACTATTTGGTTAGTTTGAATGTTTTATCAATATTACGATTGCGCTTTACTTTAGATATGCAAAAATATTAAACCCGAGCAAATGAACACATAAAATATAATCTTTTTAATGTACACCAAATTAATATTATTGCAACTGATTTGCGATTTTTTAACGCATCCTGCATAAAAAATGCAAACATAATTGACATATTAATACTATTGATAACCATTAGATTACATCACTATCTGCAGAAGGAGCGTTTTTTCAATTAGGTACAAACTCAAATAAACGAATAATATATATGTATAATATCTTGAAAAGTAACGAATATCAAACTAACGAAAAGAAATAACCACCACTATCAAATACTTTCATATCCAAAAATTCGATACAAAATAACGAATACTTTTTGTACTTCTAAGATCAAAAGTTTTAAAATTGACCAATCAGTAAAAGTGAGATGACAAGAATTTTTGAGTTTTATTGCGCTCTTAAATACGCACTTGTTATTGTATTGCACTATTGTAATGCAGCGCCCCCGTTGTAAAATTCGTCTCATCCTTATTGCTGCCTATGGAACAGCAATTTTAAAACTTTAGATCTTAGTTGTATATAACGGATACTCAAATAAACATCAGTATCGAATACTTTTATATTCAAGTATTCGATACTTTAAATATTCTAAAGTAACGAATACATACTTTCTGCACATAACTAGTGTGTAGTGTGAGGCCCTCAATCTTTCTTATTAACCCCAAGCGTCGAATTTGTTAGCGGCGACTCTGCGACAAACTATTGCATTTTGGCATACTACAAAATATTACAATCTAATATAACGAGATGATTAGCTAAATGGTGTTCCAATAAAGATGATATGTTTTTATATGGATCTAGTAACCATGCTAATTAAGTTATACCTGCCATTAGTTTTCATTTATATTCAGTATACTCTAGCAATTTATTATGCCAAAGTACACGCTTCAAGAACGTTTGGTTCTTGTCGAAAAATTTTACGAAAATAGTCGTTCTTTAGTCTTAGTGAACACTTGTCGCGCACTTCGCGGGCATTTTGCTCGAAATAATCGCCATTCGTCGAATCGTTCAGAAATTTGAAACTAATTTTACCCTTCATGGTGTAAAAACACCAGCAAGGCGTCAAAATGCCAGAACTGTTGAAAATATTGCAAGAAAAGTTTGGAAAAAGAATAATTTCGAGGAATGCAACTGTTGCCTGGCCTCCAATAAGCCGTAATTTGACTCCTTTAGATTACTTTTTGTGGGGTTATTTAAAATCTAAAGTTTATCCCAACAGACCACAAACCCTTGATGCTTTGAGATTGAGTATTAAACACTGCATTACGCCCGATTTATTATATAAAGTTGTCGAAAATTGAATTCGTCGAATTCACTTGTGTGCACATAATTGGTATTGTACTTTAAAATCATATCATTCTTATTGGAACACCCTTTACTCGGATTATTCACCTTGACAAAAGGTTTTATTTTATCATACTCTTATGATTATCCGCGATACTGTTTACATTCTAAGAATTTTTAATTTACTTACGTACAAAACAAAAAACTCTTTTTTGTCAGTTTGTACTACTTAATTTCAAGATATTATACTTAATCTGAACCCTTCTCTGAAATTTGCCGTCCATCTGCGGGAATTGTAGTGTTTTAGACTTAAACCAGTGTTTCCCAAAGTATGGTACGCGTACCCCTAGGGGTACTCTAAGGCTTTTAAAGGGGTACGCACTAACCGTCTCACAAAAGTATAGAAAATTTTATTATAGATGTGCCACCCAAACTTTTTAACCAAAATCAAAATTAAATTAGTTCAGCAACTTAGCTATTATGTTAAATAAATAAATTCATACATTTGTTAGCCGAAAATGCTTAAAATATTCAACTTAA
>JARJDW010002494.1:0-15846 GCA_030264715.1 Adinopsis sp. GC000173
GAAGTGGAAGATGAAGGAGATTATTAATTTTCAGCGGCAGCCAGCCCATTCAGCCAGCCAACTTGTTTGCATAGCGCCCAATATTTTTCCTGAATAGATTACAATCTTGTTTAGCTAGTTATTGTTGCATTGTTTCATAATCGAAAGTTGTTGCCGTTCTCATCCCCTGCGGGGGCGCGCGCGCGTCCCCCATTGTGCTCGCCGCCGCCGCCGACGACGATGAGAAGAAAAACGATCGCGCGAGATGTTGGAGTAGATGGTGGCGGCGGTGTATTGTTATCGTTGTCTCGTGTTCTTGTTGTTGTTGTTGTTGTTGTTGTTTTTAAAACCAATTTATGAGCTTATTGCAAAACAATCAGCGCCACAATTATTAACCCCATTGTCTGCACGAGCCGGATGGCATTTCAAATGCGATCAAAAAGTTTGCGCCGCGCGTTTGTGTTCCGCACAAATTTTATTATTAGCGAATTTCTTTGGGGGCGCCAAGCGACGTGCGTCGGAATAATAAAATTTGCAAACTTATTTTACGCTCGTTGGATGTGTTGGTGTGTGTGTGGGCTTTTTTATAAAGCGACGTTTGCAAGGATTAATCAACAAATTAAATTTCGCATCAAGCTGGAAAATTCTTGCGTACGCTCTTTGAGCTGCAAGCAAAATGCGCGCGAGCAAGGCTTAACTACTACGATGAAACGTAGGTAGATAGATATATATTGCGATTTTCTTCGCAAATGATTCGCCATATAATTAACTAGAAAAATCAAACGTAATGGATTGCAAAGCGAGGTCGGATAGGCGCGCAATCAAATATAGCATGCTTAATGGCTTGCATAGCGGTAAATCAGCGATTGCGTAAAAATCGCTCGGAAAATTTATCTCTATAACCTTTTAATCAAACATTAAATGTAATTTTTAATCGCATGTAAAAAGTAAATATACGAGTTTTAATAATTTGCTTCTTGAAAGAAATTGATTGCTTGAAAATGAAAAGAAATAAAATGCACATAAAAACTCAAGATTGAGTGAAAGCAAAATCCGACTAGTATTTATATCAAGTTTGCCTTAAATATTTTATTAAATTATAATTACAGTATTTAACATAATATTGGCATTGAATATAAACTGCAATTAATATTATATGATTTGAATTGGCCAAAACAGCAAGTTTTTAATAAAAATAAAAGTGTTACAGAAGATTTGAATAAAATATTGCTATATTAAAAGCTTTCTGAAGTTATTTAATATGTTTTTATTTCTACATTTATTTACTACCTAAAAATGTAAAAAATAAAAAAAAAACAAAAAGTTAAAATAATATTTATATTTGCATTTTTAATAATTCTTATCCAAAAAAATGTGTAATGTAGGTTTATACTCTTAAGTTTGTATAAATAATTAATATATTTACGATTTGAGCTCATTTATAAATTTATGAAGAAGGAAAACAAATATTTTTGAGGTTTGTGCAAACTGTAGATACTCATATTCATATATAAAGGACAAGAATAGTACTTTTCTCATGAAAATTCAAATAATGAATGGATTTATTCATTTAACCTAAACTTTCCAGAAATAAGCGCACAATTCGCTATAAAATATCGACATTTTGTGCGACAGTAGTAGGTCAATGTATATTGCACAAGTGGTCGCATTCATTGTAAGTTTATATCGGTTTCTACTCCTCAGTTTGTATAATTTACATTTATCCGTTTAGAAATTTACTGCACCATACGTTATATAGAGGAAACTTACCATAATCGTGCCTGCGCTTAATTTGTACCATAATATTTATTCCAAATTTACGATTTAAGAGTTTCTCACATTTAAAAGTATTTTTTTATAATATACCTAATTGATTTTCTATATGTTTGATAAAAATATGCCAATCTTTATTATATAGGGGAAAGTTGGGCAATGGCGATCGCTGGGTAATGTCACAACCTGATCTATCTCTACCTTGCAAACATTGTCTAAGCGAACATAATGCAAAAGACGACAGTTTCTCACCAAATACCATAAATTAGCATCCCTTGCATATAATATTTCGTATTTTCTGTTATAACTGAATTGCGCATAAAAATTGAAGCCGAATTATTTTTATATATAATTATAATTATTTCTGGATCTGGTAATATATATTCAAAGAGAAATTGTGCACTGCATTGCTGACTATTTTAAGTTATAATTTAAACTAGATTGCTTTCACATTTTCTTGACATAAAATTTGTCAAACGGGGTCCTGACGTTCCTAGCTTAATGAATTTGGAAAAGGTAGCCAATGATGGTTTAGATGTGCATTATATTCGGGATGGTCCATATGGAATGCAGTTAACAGATCATCTCTGATAATTATAAATGTGATTTTTGTATATTTAACGGCAAGTTAGCAAGTAGCTTTTTACCTATTTTATTTGTTAGAGCGCAATTACCCTACCAGTTTTGCCATTACCCCTTCATGATTTTTGCGCATATTTTGATATTTTACTACCGAATTATATTAATTTACGGGACTCTCCCACTTTCCCCTATATATTTTTTATTAACACTAAAAATGTTTAATACCTATGCAATTTCCTTTACAAACTTAATTTTACAACTAGTAATTATCATAATGCATACGCGATTGTGAAAGCATGTAGTAAGATAGGCATCTCAAACAACATCTTTATTTCTTTGTTGTTTGTTGACGTCATTTTAGATAATATTCTAATTTAAAAGTCTATTAAACTTTAAATACAGAATAGTTGATAAAATGATGACCAATCTAAGAAAAATCTCTGCGCACGAGTATAATCTCTTGCTGTTATACTCGCAAAAGTACTAAAGATGGTTGATAGCAATTTTAAATATAAAATGTACTTACTACTAACATTTATATTTATATAGAAAGTAGCAACATATTATAATTAGCAATTATTATAAGTAATTTAAACACAGAGTTTTAGTATCTGTATAGGGCTAGCGTAAAAAACCGAACAAAAAATTATTTATAGCAATTTTTTTAATTAAAAAAGCGGTTAAATTTTATGTACAAAGCAGTGTACAAACTGATAGGCAACCCAATTAGCAATTATATTTTTTTGCTCAAACTTTTAGCTCAAAAATTGCCTATAAAATCTTCCATTCTAATTAAAACATCTTTTATAGACAACGCAATTAGCGATTGTCAATTACTATAGGCAACCGAATCAATATCTTCAACTCTTTTTTTCGTGCCGTTTCGGCGCAAAATTAATTCTAAAATTACTTTCACAATTATTAAAATAAAAAAACTTTTTAAATATTTTATAAAGGGAGAAGCAACCAAATTTTAAATTACGATAGCCAACTTTAATGAGATCGTTAATCGGCTGCAAAATTGTTTACAGCATTTTTTAAATTAAAATTTATTGAATTAGGTAGCTATAGATTATTCAGCGAGTAATTACCAAACAGGATAGATAGGTATCTCCAACAGCATGTTATGTATAAGTGATTTGTGTATTTGACGATTGTCAATTACTATAAACAACCGAATCCACATCTTTAACTCATTGTTTCTTGACTTTTTAACGCAAAATTAATCCAAAAATAATTTTTAAAATTTTATCACTTTATAAGTCTTTTATAAATCAGTGGGAGGTAACAAAATTAATGATATTAAATTACGATAGGGAACACTAAAGACATTTAATATTTTTATATTGCTAGCTTTTTTCGGCACAAAAATCGCCAGTAAAATTGTTTACAACATTTTTTAAATTAAAATTTATAGAAAGGTAACTATTGAAAACTCAACGAGTAACTACCAAGTAAGTTTAATAACCTAAACAACATGTTATATATAAGTCTTTAACTACTTGCTTCTTGCTGTTTCAGGGCAAGAATGACCTTAAAATTGTTTTCACCTTCTTTTCAATTAAAATATTATATATTGAATTAGTTAGCTGTAGATAATTCAAAGTAATTATCTACTAAGATAGGGAACACAAACAATATATTATAAGTGTATGGGGTTTTAATGCATGATGCGACAGGAAAATTTGATAAAACAATTATTAATTAAAAGTCCGCTCATTTATACATATGCACTAGTTTGGGAACGGACACGCAGGTAAACAAGCAAATTAAATGTTTAAATTACGTTATCGTAGGCAACCCGAATAAGAAATTTACTAAATAAAGTTTTATTTATACAAAAAAGATTAAGTAATTAAAATAATAAATTGAATGTTGTATAGATAATTAAATCAGTGACGTAGATTTCAAGACTCAATTAAAAACGGTTTTACTTCAAAAATGGAAATGGCAATTTATTAATTAAAAATCAACTTGAGTTTTTATGCGCAAGCTAGTTTGCGAACTAATTAGTAAATTTGCCGCACAAGGGTCACATCAAATGACATTTTTCATTTCAGCCGCAATCTATTAATTGAATAAAGCATTAATTAATCATTAAGTATGATTGCCAACCCAGCGGGCACACTTTTACACTTTATAGTTTGTCAATGTAGAAAACGACCATCATCAATTTATCTATAACAGTGGTCTTCAAACCTTATAAGTTCATGGAACCCTTAAAACTTTAATATTTGTTTCGAAAACAAACTTTATGATGCATTACTTCTAGAGCGAGGTGGAATTTTCTTGCTTTACGTAAATTTCCAAATTTCAAATTTATTTGAAAAGTTGTATTTATTTTGTTGCATATTAGAGTTCTTTGCAGTTTAATTTCAAATTATTATTTTCAATCGGGGAACCCCTTCCCTTAAGAAAACAATTTGCATGCATTAGAATCACATGTGCATTATAGCGATGACGTCCATTATAGGAGATGTTTCAGGAATTTTTAAGTTTCCGTGGATCACAGTTTGAAGATTACTAATTTATAGCACAACTTACCAATAAAAAACCAAACGTAGGAGCGTCCGTACAGATGCTGCTTGTACACCTCGCAGAGAACGCGCCGCGCCGCCACCACGTAGAACAGGCCGACGATGATGCGCGAGTCCTGCCGGCGCAAATTGCGCACCGCATCGGTCGGATCGCTGAGGAAACTTTGCCGTGTAACAATTTCGATGCCCGCTTCGTTGCAGCGCGACTCCAAGTCTTCGACGGTGGAGATGAACACCTCCTCCGCCTGCTGCAGGATGGCGACGCGCGACCATCCAAACTTCTTCATCAGCTTGAGCCGCGTCGGATTGTGCACCGTGGCGGAGGGATGCGTACGAAAGAGGGTGGGGAAGCGTTGGCGCGAGGAGAGCGCCGGCGATGAGGCCCCATAACAGAGCTGCAAAACAAAAAACAACATTAAAATCAAAGAATTTTGTACAAATCTATAATAAAGCCAATTTGGACATACGAAATCAAGATTTGAGGGTGACCAAGTAAATCAAATATCAACATAATCTAAAGGATTCAATCGCAAATACTTTAAATAATTATAGGCGCACTCTGGTATTACTAACCAGACATCGGACATCCTTGACGTCATAAAAGTGATCGAAAGGAAAAATGCAAATCATCACAACCTATAGACACAATGTCATAACTGCAGGACCCTATTAGGAGTGAGTACTGACGGTTTCTGTCATTATTACTATAAAAAGTGAAGACAACGTGCTATTACGTCTGCGCGATCATTAAAAATCCATGACTAACTCAAAATTTGAAATTTTATATTGCCCGATATGTTATTGACACGTCTATGTGCCTACAATCACAAAAAACTGGCAAACCACCCCATCACACTTGCTTTACTCTGTTTTGCATTCAACTACCGTCAGAATATTAAAGAGACTCTGGTTAAATGATCTAAAATCGAAGTAAGAGGTCCTTTCTCAATAGAGAAGACCTGATCATGGCAGTGAAGAGTGCACTACTGCCATTGTCGAAAAATAATGACCTGGCATGGGTTTACACCTCATAGCTTCAAGAATTATGGTAGCCCCCTGTAAAAAATTACAACGGGCGTTTTACTTTAAATTGTAGATGTTATTATTGCTAGTCTTTCTACTTAAAATAAACAAATTAAAGAGATAGATTAAAAGTAGTTGCAATGGTTATGGTACGACTGCCGCGGGAGTACCATAAACCTAGCAGGGATGAGAGTAGATCCAAACCAGGTCTTCCTTTTTTCGACGATAGCAATAATACCTAGTTCTTAAGTCATTAAATTAGAATCTTAATTCCAATTCCTAATTAAATTCTTAAAGCAACAACTCAAATTTCTTTCTACTTGCACTTAAAATGTAAACAAGTCGCACCACTTTAGTAAACTTCAAGTAAATATTGTGTGACGTTTGAACTATTATACCCACGTAAAATTTATATGAATTCTATACACGATAAATGTGTTTGGCTGCTGCGATTTTTGGTCCTTTTATAACTTGTATAACTCCTTTCAGCCGCTTTGTGCGTATGGCGGCGTGCGGGCATTTCCAGCGTCGTCGCAAATTATTGCGTTCGCCGCCGCCGCTTTGATAAACATTTCCTTTAAGTGGCGGCGCGCTTTTTACAGTAAGCAAGATTAGAGGAAATATTACACACAACGAATAAAGACAAGTTAATTAGTATGGCAATTCATTTGAATTGCTTGCTTTTAATCGCTCAACACGTTTCCTGAGTATATAAAGATGGGAAGCATAACGCGCGCGCGGAAAAAGTAAATTGCATAAAAATTTGATTAGGAAATGTACGGTAGTGTTTGAATTTCCGCGCTAGATTTCCGCAATTTATGCATATAAAAAGATTTCATTCGCAACGTTTTAGCCGTTGCACTGGAACTTATTACTATGTTCAGCGCGCTTCGGTATACTATGCGATGCTTTGGCTAATGCATTATATTTTCTGTAAATAGCGTATTTCGCAGAAAGAAAGACGCAAGAAAATAATAGAAGATATAAACAAATGTGTATGTAGTTGCTCGTTTTTAACATTAATAATTATTGTCGCAATGATTGGAGCCAGTAAAAAATGAAGAATCGGTATTGTCTATAAATATCTAATATAAATGAAACGTTGAAACTGGCCATTAAGAATTTTCTAATTCAACATGAAAGAATTCTTTTAAGGCTACTTTGGTCAGTTTCGTCCTTGTAAGTGCACTTTAAGAATAGAATAAATTATTTGTCAAGAATATTTTATGTTCGTTAAGTTTACCTATTCACTATTATGCTTTATCTCTTCTATCGTTCCAAAACAGTTTTTCCGCAGTGGTCTTTTAAGATTCTAGGATAGTCTTAAGTGATACGGTACTTAATATGATGAATTCGGTAGTTGTGGATCGATATGCACAGGATTTTTGGGTGATAAAGTCACTAAGAATGAGTACATTGTGAGAGGTGCATTGACAACGTTATGGCACTAGTCAATGATTTCCAGGTTTTCGGCACAAAATGTCTTCCAAAATGATATTGGCACTCTTTCAACATACCAACAAGTCTCTCACAGACATATTAAGAAAGCCAAGTACAATTTCTTTGGTTTTCTTTACGTCGGCAAGGGTTGATGCTCGTTCGAAGCGTTCTCCGTCTTCAAAGTCTTTTTGACTTTCTTTTAACTGATTCCACCACTTGTAAGCATTGCTTTCGAACAAAATATGGAACCAGAAGATTTTTTGTAAGATTATTAACATTTTTACATCCAAAAATTTATTCTCCAAACAAAGTTTTTTGCTCAATGTTATAATATCGCCGCATGCACTTTTAGCGTCGTATAACACTAGACGTAAAACAAAGACTAATGAATGTGTTGATGTGAAAATTGTTACAGATATTTATAACAATCCTTATAAATTATAAAAAAAATATAATTGATGTACGGTTTACTTGGGTTAAATATATTGAAAATTGGTCTTACTTTTTGGGCACAGTAGTATAAGAGTACTTTTAAGACTATTTTGTTCAGTTGCGTCCTTACAACCGCTCTTTTAGTATAAAATAAATTATTTGTCAAGTATTTTTTATGTTTGTCAACTCCACTGTTATAAGGTCTGTTAATAAGTTTTTACACCTTTTTTAAAGACTGTAAACCTAACATTAATTCGCAACAGACTATTTTGGACATAAATGTACATTGAAATGATATTATTCTTCTATAAAAATCAGTATTAGTTATGTCGCTGAAGTGTAAACAACATTCTTTTATTGTACGCTAAGCATGTAGAGTTTTGTACGAAAAATAAAACATTTTGCGTGAACTATTGCAAATTTGCTTTAATTTTGAGAAAAAGGCGGCTGTTTCTCGTCAATTGTTGTGTGATGCATACTCCACTAATAAAGACGTGTAATTACTAGTTTCGACGATTTAAAAGTGGAAAATTTGACATCAGTGCCAAATAATGCGCAAAGCGACAAATAGAGTTAGAAGGCGAAGAGTTGGAGACATTATTAATTGAAAATTTATACTCCTATCAAATTAACTAAACCATACTTGAAGAACACAATCAACATCATTAACAATAATTTACGCAATTGAACCGAGTAATGAAACTGAAACACAGCCCAAGGCGCTATAAGACGTGGAAATCTTTCAACACAACAATACACGGCCACGCGCTCGGCCGTATATTGCAAAAATTGTTAAGGACACTTTGCAGATCATGTTTTATCCCCCGGCTGTATTCACTTTCTTTCGAAGGAGCCAAAAAAGGGGTGATTTTTGGATTGAATAAGCCGAAAAAAATAGGCACAGGATTCGTACGCGGAAGTGTCGTAGTTAACGAAGGATAATACTTTATATAAAATAATTACTTAATTTGTCTGAACAAAGCTCCTAAATTACAATAAAAAATGTAATTACTTATTAATAGACCTCATATATGGTATACAGTATTTTCCTTAGATGTTCAATATCAATATCAAAATCGAATATAATTATATTCAGTTGTACAATATTTACTTAGCATATTTATTTAGTCCTTTTGTGTAAATACACATCTTCAATATTAATAAAAAATATTTAGTATTGATTTCATAATTTAAATAAATGATTGTCTGTCAGATATTGGTTGTTAACAAATCAAACGAATACGACTTGGAAAATACGAGTAGTAAATGTGATTTCGGAGTAAAATAAATATATTTATGTCAGCCTTTGTTAAAATTAACAATTCAAAACAAATATAAATAACTTTACCACTGAAAGCTAAAAGAGGCAGGTCAAAGGAGATTATGAAGTAAACTTGGTTTTTATTATTACTTCTATAATTTTACTTTTTTATTATTCCCAGCTCTTTTGAGTTTTAAACTATGCTGAGAGAAAACATCGCAAAACACTAAATGATTCCTGACTTTATAATGGTCACGCAACGTTGGACAGAAATGATTTAAAGCCTACATAAAGAATTTAGATTTTTTACTTGACGTTTCATATTTCTTAATTATTACACATAAAACAACGAACAAAGCATAATAAAATACTAAAATTGTTGTAGTTAAATAAGGGGCTCTTAAAAATATAAGACAAGTTACAAAAGATTAGTTTAGACTAAATAGGTGCCAAAAACTTAATCCAAAAATTATAAACTAAACAAAACCTTTACTTCGCTTTTTGTATACTAACTTAAATATTGTAAATGGCTGTGTGATAATCTACTAAAACTACTATCTGAATAAAAAATCGAGAGTAATAATATTGGCATTTTACTTAACCTTTCATATTTTATAATTATTAAACATAAAACACTGAACAAAGTATAATAAATTGCTAAAATTATTGTAGTTAAATAAGGGGCTCTTAAGAATGTAAGACAAAGTTACGAAAGATTAGTTTGGATTAAATACGTGCCATAAACTTAATCCAAAAATTATAAAATAATCAAAACGTTTACTTCGCTTTTGGTATACCAACTTAAAAAAATATATAAATGTGTGATAATTTACTAAAACTACTGTTTGAATAAAAAATTGAGAGTTACAATATTGAGTTTTTACATAACGTTTCATATTTCTTAATTATTAAACATAAAACAATGAACAAAGTACAATAAAATACTAAAATTATTGTAGTTAAATAAGGAGCCCTTAAGAATGTAAGACAAGTTACGAAAGATTAGTTTGGATTAAATATCTACCAAAAACTTAATCCAAAAAATATAAAATAAACAAAACCTTTACTTTGTTTTTGGTATACTAACTTAAATAAATAGCTGTGTGATAATCTACTAAAACTACTGTCTGCGTAAAAAATCGAGAGTAATAATATCGGGTAATATAATGCAAGCTATCTAGCGGCGCAATTTGTGATACAATTGCGGAAGCAAATGCGCCTGTAGCATAACATTAATTAGATAATAGACTGGCATAAAAATCAAAAACATACAATAATTTGACTTGTCAGTATTTTAGATTAAGCTTCACAAAGATTAAAATCAACTTTTTAAGCAACAAAAGTAAACGTGGCTGCAGAAAACTTATGTTTATGGAATGATGCAATAATCGATAATTATGCTTGGTAACACCTAATTTACTACTATCATCAAATCTAGCGGAAAACTAAGCTTAATTATAGTATGCTGTATATATATATTGTGGGGTTTAACTTTGCGGCGAAATCAGTTATTGCAAACCACTCTGTGGTAATATCAAATCAATCAATCAACACCCACTCTAACTAGTGGGTAGTTGTTATATTATGTTTTTAATTCTCAAATTTTGTATAAAATCAGAAAAAATATAATAGACTACAAGCGAATATAACTGTACCGATATAGCAGTAACTATCGACCTTATTCAGATTGCAGCACCTAGTTTAGGCTATTAAAAACATTGTGGCACCTCTATATATAAAAATTATTTTAGAATGATTGGACTAACATTTCACCAAAAGTGTCGCAGCATTTAGGTTGAGAAGCACTGCTATATAGTATTAGCAATCATTTGAAGGACATTTATTTACATAAACATATTAGTTTCAAAACGACGAAATACAATACTCTCTTCGCAATATTCTAGAAAAGCAAATATAATTAAAATTTAATTAGAAGTATGCGACGGAACTGCAACGTTTCAGCAATTTCGTCTCTTATTTATTTTACTACATTTTTCAGTTTCGTAACAAGGTTTACTATTCAACGATCTAATTTATACTTATTCATGCAACTGAAATATTTATCTCTGATTAGTTTTGAAAGTGCTTCTTTTAGATTTTTTAATTACTGCAGTTTGGTCATTAGAAGCAAAAATGTTTCCAGAGCATGTAGAGATTATGTGTAAATGCATTTCGCAATATCTTTTAAACATTGGACGTTTAAATATAGATCAGTTATGCATGACGGAATAGCTATACATACATACGTTGTTGAATACTTTTCGACGATGATTTAAGTGGGTAAAATTTCATAAATTTAGAGGTGAAAATGCTTACTTGCATTTCCATGAGCATTGTTTGTATATTCTAAGCAAATATTTCTATTTGCAAAGCTTTTATATTCAATATATTAATAAATACGATAAAACATATAATGAGTATATTTATAATGAAAATATTCATTTATATATATAATAAAATGTTTTCAAAAATCATTAGTCTAACTGTTATAAAAATTGTCAACTAATAAATGGTTTAATGGTCTATGAAACATGATAATGATTTACTTAGATGCAATAAATTAATATTAATCGATTTTGCTAAAAAATTAAAATGCAAAAACATAAAAGATACGCAACAGAAATTGCAAAGTTTTCTTCAATATTATTACAGATATTTAGTAAATAGGCATTACAAAGTGTACTAATTTCTTTGAATAAAGTTTTTGGCAGTAAGTACGACTAGAAATTCCACAATAATAATAAACAATAGCAAGATAATTAACATGTTCATTCATTTGAATTACTTTTATTTCCTTGCGTTCGGCGAAAACAATGTAGGTACAAATTTGATTAGGAAATTAATGATATTTACTCTACCTATTAATTTCTAGAGTAGTATTATATGTACCTATAGTAAATTTTTTATATATATTCTTTGACTACTTTTGCACTAATGTTTGTTTTTTTTTGTAAAATTAATTTTTGACCATCGATTTGGTTGATTGATTAGTTTATAATGTTTTTACTACTTTTGTTATAACATTTTTAAAAAGTTTTTATTTTGTTGGTTTCTAATTTTAAGCATATTTTAGAGTAGTAAACTCCGAAAGTGTAATGTTCAGCTTTTCAGTCATTTGAAGTACTCCTATTTTTATTCTCTCATTTAAAGCAGTCCGGCTTTAAAGAGTTACGCAACAGTATGATATTACTTTTGTAATTGTATTGTCAAGAGTTTTCTATGCTTCTGATCCCTAATTTTCAGCATATTTTAGGGTAGTAAACTACTAACGTATGATGTACAATATTTTCAGTCATGCAATCTGCTGAAAATTTTATTCTTTCATTAACAAAACAGCCTTCTGTTATATAGTTATGCAATAGTTTTTTGTGACATTGACTCCCAATTTGTAACATATTATAGGATATTAAACTACGAAAAATACTAAAATTCATAGAAAAATGATGAAAAAACAGTAAAAACTCTGAAATTCATAGAAAAATTATGAAAAACAGTGAAAAACACTAAAATTTATAGAAAAATGATGAAAAAACAGTGAAAAACACTGAAATTCATCAAATAAACATTGAAAAACACTGAAATTGATAGAAAAATGATGGAAAATAGTGAAAGACACTGAAATTCTTTAAAAAAATATAAAAAACAGTGATAAACACTGACATTCATCAAATAAACAGTGAAAAATACTGAGATTCATAAAAAAGTGATGAAAAAAAAAACAGTGAAAAACACTGAAATTCATAGAAAAATTATGAAAAACCAGTGAAAAACACATTTTACTTAAACTACAGTGTGTCTATGTACCCTCATCCACTTTTATGTTCTCATTATCAAAGCAACCTTGCTCTCTCCATACAGTTACGCAACAGTATGATTCGCAAACATCCAGCCAGTCAGCCTCATCATTTTCAGCGTACGTTTTAGCGTCCGGTGATGGTTGTGTTGGAGAGACGGTGGCGTGCGCGCATTTTCATCGCAATCGCAATTAATGCGTGCGGAGCCGCTTTCACGAGCCAACCGAGCGAGCGAGCGAGAGTTAAATGGCGCAAAATTGAGCGCCGTAGGGAAATTAATTTATGACAAATGTGACTACACTACACACTGCTGGAAATTATCATCGTCCTCGTTGGAAAAAAATACAGTACATATACAACATATAACGTTGCCGAATCAATAATTGCAATGCTTAATATTCCCATCAGACCGCGCTTTAAATTAATGGGGAAGGGGTGGTGTGCCATGCGAAGATTCCGCAGTAATAATTGCGAGTGCAAATAATATCGTAAATAATAACACACACACAAACAACAAAAAAAACCGTAAACATAACAAAGCGGAGAAAAGGCGCGCGCCAGTTGCTCCTTTTTTATCATCATCATCGGCATCATCAAAAAAACATTAAGCGTGCGTATGATGTTTATCTGTTTGTTTTTCCGAGTGATAATAAATAAAATCGGAGCCGGCGGTGAAGAGAACTGTTGCTAATTTCGTGCGCGCGCGCTAAATGAAAAAGAAAATACTATCGCATTTTAGGCAAAAAAAACCGGCAGCGGATGATGGAAAGTTTCGCAAAGTTGTGCGCGCACTACTACTGTGTGTGAGGCGAAGGCGAAGATCATCCGTTCATTAAGAAATTGTCGCGTCGTGTCTCGTTGTGTTGGCGGCTTAAGTTTCTGCCGCTAGTTACATTTACATTACAATTATCGCTCGATGTAGCGATTCGCGTTCGAATAAGCAGCGCAACAATGACACGAAGAAGACGAGCAGCGGCAGGCAGGCAGGCAGGCAGTAGTGTAGTATATAGCTCTGCGAAAGTTTTAAGCAGCTCGCGGTTAACTTGGCTGAAAAATTGTTTCGAGCGAAAAAGTTTCGTCGAGCAGCAGAATTGCGATTCGAAGGAAAGAGGGAGGAGGAAAGGTTGTTAAAACATTGCCAATTTTTCGAAGCCTGTTACAATACGGGTAGTCGAAATAATAAGAGTTTAAAATAACTTTAACTGCAATACTTTATCTTTTTTTAAGTACCGACCTATATTTATTTTTCAGAATTTCAAAAAAAATGTCTAATTTTTGTAGTTTAAATTCAAGGCGTAAATAATTTGTTTTTAAATTCCAAGTTTTATATTTTTATTAAAATGCTTGATTTTCTTGGAAAATGAAAATTCATTGGGTAGAAGTCGGAAAATTCAACTTGCTTATGACTTTCGTTACACTTTTACAATTTTTTGTTTATCATGCACTTAAAAATAAGTCAGAGGGCGAAAATTAATGTGTAGTACAGCAATATATTATTTTTAACAAAAATAAAATAGTCTAAAATAGAAATGAAATGAAAACGGCCTGGTTACTTATTAATTGCAGTTTTGCTTGTTACGATAACGATAGGAGAATTAGCAAGAGTTTAAAATCACTTTAATTGCAGTGCTTAATCTATTTTATAGTACCGACCTATAATTGTTTTTTTATAATTTCGAAAACAAATTGAAATTTAGATTTTTGTGTTTTAAAGTCAAAGCGTATATAATTTTTTTAACTTTCAAGTTTTACATTTTCATTAAAATGCCTGATTTTCTCTTGAAATAGAAACTTCTTCCCAATGCGGTGATGAAGACTAGTTGGGTAGAAGTCAGAAAACTTGATTTAGTTATGGCTTTCATTACACTTTTACATTTTATGCAAGTTTTAAATTAAAAAATGTTAAAAAGTGAAAATTAATGTGTAGTGCGCTAATATATTATTGTTAAACAGAAATATAATGTTCTAAGTTAGAAATGAAATGAAATTAACCTGGATTTAGTTATTAATTGCATTTTTTTATATTGTTATTAAGTTTTTAGCGTTTGCTGCCTCAACTTTTAAAAATCTTTGATTTTTTCGGATATGTTTAAAAATTGTTTAAAATTTTAGATTGTAAAAAAATTGCAATTTTGTTACATTGTTTAATATGTCTTTTAAAATGAGAACTTCTGCAAGGTATTGTGATGAAAGTTCATTGAGTAAAAATCGCAAAATTTAATTTGATTGGAACTTTTATTAGACTTTTGCAATTTTTGCATTTTGCGTTTTACATTTCATAGAAATTATTACAAAGAGGTCAAAAATAGCACAGAAAAATAATTTATTAAATATTTTTTAAATAGAATTTAATGTCTAAATTAAATATATTTGCGCTAGAATGGTTATAAATAAAGCTTGAATTTATCATTAGGCTTGTGATAATACGAGCAATAAAATAACATGAGTTTAACTATACAGCGTTTTATCATTTTTAAGTACATATTAAATATTATAAAATATTCAAAAAGTTTTTCTTTATCAAAATTAATCTACATCGGTGAGCTTAAAACTTTCAAGCCTCCCTAACATATTTAATTTCTTTTTATTGTATTGTTTTACTCTTTTTGTGCCTCTTAGAGTGTATTCGCATTGTCCTTTTATATTTTTCGCTCTGCTTTTATTTTTTGCGTTTTTTGGTTTTTCTCGCAATTTATCGCCTTTTTATTTAATTCTTTATCAATTTTTTTAACTGCTCTCTCATTTTCTATATTTTTGTAGTTTTTCCGAAGAATAGTAAAAATAATTGTGAAAAACGTAATAAAAGTGAAAACATACAGTAATACAAATAAAAATTGGAAATATTGAGAAATGATAAGCAGGCTGAAAACTTTTCAGGCCACCCCTGTATTTCCTGGCAATACCATACCCAGTAAACACAGTGATGTAATATACATGTATCAAATATGTAACATGAAAGATCACAAAGTAACGGTTATGTATCAAGTAAGATACATGTATGTTACTTGTAACGCGACATGTCAGC
>JARJDW010002515.1:0-19337 GCA_030264715.1 Adinopsis sp. GC000173
GTACAATTATAAATTTAAGTAAATCCTACCATTAAATATTAATATATAAAAAGAGTTTTAAATACATGACGTAATTTTTATAGCGTACTTAAATTTCTAATTCCCATTACTCTTACCTGATAATTGGCTGATTTGAATTATTATTCATTATTGATTTTAATTCAATGTATTTAGAAATGAACAATTACTCACAAATCCACCAACAAACTAAGCTAGAAGTATGAAAATCTGTTTATAATCTACCATTTACAATGTCAAAGATATAAAAATCTATGAGTAATAATTAGATATTAATTGATTAGCTACATCTAGCGCTTTTTTAATATTTATTTCAATGTGGTTTTGTTACAAAATATTAACATACTTGTTTATAGAACATATATTTGAAATAAAAAATAAATAAATTCTAAATAATATATTGTACAAATATAAAAAGTATAATTCTACCAAATACTACATTTGTTTATTGGATTCATTCGACTGCCAAGCGGACAATTAAAATCGTTAGCAAAATGTTCATTATTGCTAACAGTTCCTATGATCCGAAATCTATTAATGGAATGAGGATTAGTTTTTATTAAATATCGAAGTACTTTCGGATGCTGTTTCGAGCAACGCATCTGGCCAAATGTGATCCAGAATAGTTGATTTTGCGTGTAATTCAAACCTGGAAGGGTTTTCTCCATGCTAGTTATTGCAACCCATTTATTGTACACCAGGTAAGCCAGGTTAACTCCAACATTGTCTGCTATATTTTCTCCTTGAGTCTTATATCCATTTAACTGTAAAGTAAATATTAGTTAATTGCAAGATTGCTTTTTATTGTATAATAAATATACATTCGAATTAACTTCCGGAACTCTATAATTTCCGTATTGTTCAATGAAGCATTGCGCTTTCTTTAAGAAAATTCCCTTGGCTGTAGCCGACCACCAATCCATTGCATTGCCATTTTTATCAAATAATCGGCCATAGTTATCAAAGCTGTGTGTGATTTCATGACCGATTGCATAGCCCATTCTGCCGAAATCCATATATCTTGGACGATCGGGATTGAATTCGGGGTCTCGCAAAATACTAGCTGAAATATCTGTAACGATTTTTTTGATTAGCCTTAATAAAGAAAGTCTTTTTTGTTTTTATAATATAATTGAATGAATAAAACACCACATAAAATCCAAAGACGAGTAACCGCATGAGATGTAAATGTGGTAAACTGAACTTTTTATTATTTAGATTCTTACTGAAATCTTAACGGATCAAATATACATACATATGCTATTTTTCCATGGTGTATTATATGCATTGATGATGTATGCATGTGGAAAGTTTTGCCAATTAATTTTGTCCTCTTTGCGTTGCAATTGTGCGAAGTTATTATTAGTTGCTAATAAAGATAAGTTTGTAACAGATAAAAAGTAATTTTCAGGATCGATTTCAAGCTAAAATCATGAATAATTATAAAATGGATATACATATAACATTCTTCTAATTATTACATTTTTATAGTGTTCAATCAATACATGATCATATAGCAGCTCATCGGGAAAGCCAATGATACTAGTTATTGCATCTATTTTTTCCAAGGCGTGATGCCTTGTCACATCATCTATCCAATCAGCACTTTGTAGTCGAGTTTTGAATTCGGAACGTATTTCCTCAGCCATCACCATGGCGCTTTCTCGCACTGTGTCTTTAAAATATTTTCGAACAAATAGTGCAGACACTGCATAATTCAGGCTTGAGAATAACGATAGGCATTCTTTCCAACGCGGAGCCCGTTCATATTTGCCTCTTAGCGCACTTTGATATATTTGTCTACGATTGGATACCTCGTCGTTGATATATTTATCCAAATTTTTGATGGCGTGCCATATTAGATAATTTGCTAACGTCCTAAAGTACGTTTTGTAATTATAACTGTACGTATGTACTTAATATAGGTGCGTAGTATAGGTGCGCACACAACAATGGTTTGGGGTGAGATACCATCAATGTTGTCTCACACCCTGGATGCGCACCTATGCCCACTTAATTCGATGCTCACCTTTTTGGAGTTTGCCGCAATAGTATTTCCAATTGCTGGAAATACATGGGCCTTCCAACTCTAACAGTATCAGATTTATGCAGCATTGATGATTTGTTTGCGATCAAATTGTTTATATACAAAAACCATGGAATTGTTGTGAAGTGTTGTTGTAATTCTTCCATAGTAAATATGTCGGTCCGCGCATTAACGTGATAGAAGTTTTGTTCTGTACGAAAAGATAACTGGAAATATTTACCATTTATTTCATTGTAGTTCCTTAGAGCCACTTACATAAGCCAATTGAATTTCGAACTTCAATGATTCTTCAAGTTCCCGTAGTGCCTTTTGCCGATCTGCGCCAAAAATTACCGCAACATCCACCATGTATTCATAGTAAGATTTTACTACCGAATCGTTTGTTCCTCTGATTAAAAATTCTCTATTTAATCCAAAATCTGCTACATCCAGCTGGAAGATAATAACTAATAAGTAGGAAAGAATAAAAAATTACCATCTTAGTTACCAATAGGATGTGTTTCGTTGTATTATAATAATCAACAGCAACCTTTGCACTAATTATACCATTGGTATCAAAACCCAGGTGTCTAAATATATAAATCATTTCTTTCCAATCAAAATCGTGCTCGTGCCAATTATCCTCCAACACCGGCCACCCGCCCAACTCTAATTTGATTATCTGCTTAATGGTATTCAAACCATTCCGATTTATAGCAGTTGTATTCTTACAGGCCTCATAGTATACTTTAACCATTTAAAATGGCTTTATCGTGGCTTCATCCAAATCGTCGAGCATGTCGCTCATTTGTTCCGCTATTTGATTATTCATAGTGATAAAATGATCGATCTTTTCCTCGCTGCTTAATATTCGTGCATTTTTTAGATAGTTGCCACAAGCAAATTCGTAAAAATCATCACACGGATCTACGTTTTCGTTAAGAGACGCGGCAATTCTGCTTGCCTCCAGTAGGCAAGTCGGCGTCGTACATCTATCTGGTTGATCTGGTTTAACATGGTCTAGAAAAATAAGTAAGATATTATATGATATTTTATGGAACGTCTTATATACTTACAATCTATTAGTATTAGCAAAACCAGAATTATGACTATTAATACTGCTATAACACCTATGAATATTTTCTCCAATAGGTTGCGACGATGCCAACAATTCGGTTTTCTAAAATGTTATTGTTTACATAGATTTGTCTGTATTAGTTAATACAAATTTAACGTTATCATTATTTAGAAGATAAAAATGTATGAATTTCAATTAAGAAATATTGTAATATATAGTTTACAAATAGAGTTTTAGATATATTATGTGATTTTTATAGCGTGCTTAAATTCATAATTCCATTAACTGTTACCTGATAATTGTCTGATATGAATTATTATTCATTACTCAATGTATTTAGAATGACAAGAGATGAACGATTACTCACAAATCCGCCAACAAACTAAGCTAAAAGTGTGAAAATCTGTTTACAATCTACCATTTACAATGTCAAAGATAATATTAGATTAGATAAAAATCTAAGAATAACTAGAGTGCGACTATGTTAAGTAAACATTCCAGTAGCTAAACTTCTCTAACAAATTCACTGAAAGTAGAAATGTAATATTAATTTTATTAAAATAAACTTGATATGATACGATAGAAAATGTAAAATCTAAATGAAATAGGAGTAGTACAAAAATTGAGAATATAAAAATGAAGAAGTGTTATTCCAAGTCCGAATCAAAACTCTACGGCACTGGGGTCAAAATTGAGACGAGTTTTAAAAATGCGTTTGTACGCATCCTGCCTCATTGGCATTTTTAGCTGACTCGGACCCTAGGCATTAATTGATCAGCTACATTATTGTAATGCTGTGGTATTACTACAAAATATTAACATAATGATAAATTTAATTTTACATAATATCGATCGATTTGACTATAAAATGAATCCAAAATTTAGGAATCTGGTTTTGTGGTTTTTGGGATCAGACCCAGAGCTTGGTCATGTCTATGAAGAGAAACTGATTTTATATTTAATTGATCTCCCATTTCGGTCAATAATACGGTAAAATGGGCATCTTGAATTTTGAAAAAGCAGGGTGGGAACTCAAAGTGTCAATACCAAATTACAAAATTCGTTCGGTGAATTAATTGTGAAATTTAAAAATTATGGCCTAATAATACTAGGCGAAATAAGAAATTACTATACAAAATTTAGATAACATAATTTTATATGCCATAAAATTTATTACAAAGTAAAACTGGATTCTTAAATAAAACTTTTTAACTTTTTACAAATTTATACGCAATAATTGCCTGCCCACGTTTTATTCTTGCCAATATAAAATCATGTGGACAATATTATTAATATATTTAGTTGCATCATGTTTAAAAATAAGATGACAACAAGAAGGATGTACGTACACTTACAGTTTGCAATTCGATTGCTCACATATAGCGAACAATAAAAAAACTGTGATTAGTAATCGATTTTGCGAAACATCAATGCGAGTGTAAATCATTTATGCATTATGTACATACGATGCATACAAAGTTATTCATCATTACATACTACAATCGTGTCATCGTTTTTTCAACGTCGATATAATGTGCGACAATGCAACATGTAAATAAATAAATATTTAAGTCGCATGCGAACGCAAAAAAATGTTTATGCTCGATTTGTTCCTTACAATTTGTAATGAAAATTTTACATAATTTTGGTATTATTCATTTTGAATCGATTATTATCAAAGCAATAAGAATGTTGAAACACTGACATTGATGTAGATCGTATGTTAATTTAATTTTTCTTTCTTATAAAATTGTGATGTAAAGAACTGGAATGGAAAAAGTTATTTTTACCCTAAAGATAAATTTGGAAGTTGTGGTTTCACTTGAATTTATGTGATGACAAAACTTTTAATGCAAACCTTTAAGAAATGCACTTTTCAACATTACCATAAGTCAATTTTCTTTAAATGGAAGATTCAAGTTGACAAATTTGTTGTTGGGTTAAATATTTTTTGTAGTTAATTTGAATTGTTAAACTCTGCAATAATAATGAACTAACAATATATGTAGTAAACGTACGCCAGGGATAATATTATTTCAAAAAATAGGTGCTTAAACATAAACTTTTGGTTTGGTTTAGTCAGGGCTTGATTTATATAGGATGTTGCCAAATTCGATCGACTATGGGGTGTCATATATCTCGTTTCTGGATGAGAATCGCAAAAATAAAATAAAATGTTGTTTAAGCTATTACAAATCATTGCATTTTAAGATCAGAATCCATTATTTAATAAAGCTTTTCGGAACATTTGTAATTTTCGGCTAATGGTTCCAATTTAAAAACAAACAACTTGTGCAATTATTCTAGCAAATATGCACAAAGTGTAGTGCGTTTCATGAGTCATCTGCTGCTCAAATCAACCTTATACTTATTTTCGTAATCGAAACCCTTTAAAGCTGCTTTTCAACAGCGACTTTGTATTGTTGACGACTTGAAAGCGTTTACGCCTCCTGCTGTCACACAATAGCTGAAATATAAAAAAAAAATATTTATCAAATCAAAATTCTTTATGCACTATTATTCCGCATGATGCCTATCATCATTCATTCAATTTGACAACATCCTGTATAGTTGTTTGGAGGAGTATGCTAAATTGTTATCTGTAGCAATGTCCTACGCGTTCTCGTATATTATTATAATTTATCTGAAAAGGAAAGATTATTACAATTACCTACATGTCATGTTTACATTATTTACATGGCGTCCATTTGCGATATATCATATATAAGATATTTATTACATTGCAATAATAAACAAACAATAGCCAAATAAAATAATTGTGGGGATACACATAGCTTATAGGCAAATATATGTATGTGTACGTACGCGTATAGATACGGGAAAAATGCATTTTTCATTACACAATACCCATAAATGCGTTTTTATTAAAAATCCATACAACAATAGGATAATAAACAATTTAAATATTTTTTACTGCAGATACACATATATGAGTTTATGCGCACTCGCAACACTCCATTTCACTTCATAATTAAACCATTTTTTATTCAATATGGAAAAATATAATTACTTAATTGTATTATTATGTAAAAAATAATTCAATTTCATTACGCGTTTAAATATTATTTTATTATTTTTCCAATCAATGCTACTACAACAAAATCATTTGTACAGTTTGTTGCTTTCTGCTATCGCTGTTCACACTTTTATTATAATTTATTTATTTTATTTACAATGTGGGATTATATGTTTATATATTATGTTTTTTGATAAAGTTATTGTTATATTAGCTTGATGAAACAGTAATATTTTAAAAGTAGATACATTTCTCTTTTAAAATTTGTCATATTACCGTATATTAATAGATTTTGCAGGAATTCTATTATCGCCACGCTATTCTTGATTTCTTCTTCGGTTTTGAATGACCATATATCATGCAATGGTTGTCTTTCGTAAGTGTTATCCTCAAATCAAAACGTTTTTTGATATTAAAAAATGAATCAATAGCTATAACGTAAAGCAATGGACATTTAAGAGTGTTTACATCAAACAGTAACCAAAAACTCAATTCATTTTTTTTAAATGTTAAATTTTGTTATTATAGTTTTTAAATGGCACACTAACATCATTGTTTTTAATTGGTTGTGCATAAGGAACCAAAATCAGATACGACAAGTAATAAACTTTTTCCAAACTTTTTGATTTCTGATGCTCATAAAGCCTAGTCATCCACTATTATGGTTACGCACACAATTTATTTTGTGTCGGAGTTTTTAGCAAATCGATAAATTAAAAACATAAAGACGCTTCAATATTATTGAATAATAATTGTTATTTATTTTAATAATTGATTATTATTTATTCTCCTCCGCATTGAATAGCTATTAATTTAATTTAATTAATCATATCCATAGCGAAGATGATGTAACATTACCAGTTTTTATGAAAAATATATATATTCAAGGTTTCGACAGATTAAAAAGGTAATTAAAAAATATGGCCACATCACAGAGCACTGACCACTTCATTTTTTAATCTTATCAATTTTTTTGTAATTAACTTACATGAATTATATACTTGGGCTACCTATCTATAGATTCTGATTCATGCCATTGGTATTTTTGCAATGGATGTAGTTAGTTATTGCAGCTTGAAAAAATCTCTAACAAGTAATGAAATAATTAAGCTTGTCACCTCCAATAACTAATCTACAATTACCAAAAATTTATCAATCAAAACTGTTAAATAATGAAAGTGATTTAGAATTCAAGAAGATAATTTCAAAAAGGTATTTAACTTATTTTATTGCAATTTAAAGAAGATGTCATTATATGGCAAACCGTAATAATATCAAAAATGGAAAATTAAAATCTTATTAAGACGGATTCCAAAAATAGTTTGTAAGACATTAACTCTGATGACAAAATGTTCATTTATTTATATAAATCGTAGAGCTTTTTAAAATGCTTAGATGTAATTTGAAAGCATCTTATTATTACTAGATGATAAGAAATATGAAGAAGTTTTCAACTTATCAAGTGCTCATCCTTTCTATTTGTCATTTTGTAATATAATTAGCAGTCTCAGCCACGCGTTGCTCTGGCTCAGTAAAGATGGATTAGCATAATTTCTCGTTTAAAATTTGACTATGCTTTTAAAGTCTTAAAGTCAACTATTGATCGCATTATTTCTGTCCTGCCGGTACGGAGGCATAAATTTGATTGTCTGCCAGGAGCAAAAGTAAATGCTTGAATAGTTGAGTCTTTCCCCCGTCAAACTGACAGAACTACTATTTACACAACACAACATATATAATCGAAATTAACGTCTTCTTCAAATGTTTAATATGCCAGAAACCTTCTTTAGACTATATTAAACAACTTCCCAAAGTTTCACGGCGATTTGATGTTTGGTTTTTAAATCTATCGAGTACAAGCAGACACACATTCATTTTTATACATATAGATTCTATACTACAAGTAACTTACTTGTAAAATATTTGCACAAATTTCGTAACGCCACTGTTTTTAATACAATTACCGTTACCGTATTTAGCCAATCAATAAAAATTGATTATAATACAATTAAAATGTTTATTGAAAGGTTCGCTTTCCAATTATATTTTATGTAATTGTGTGTGAGCGTTTGTACGTACACACACGAGTATGTGACGGGAAGTTTTTTTATCTATCCACGAAATGGAAAAAAATCAACCTAAACGAATGTATATTTAAGCACGGTTAAAATAACAAGCCATATATTTACATTTCTATTAAATTTAACGAAATAATGTGTAAGGAGGAGAGAGAGAAAGATCAAAATCAGAAATAGCGAAATGAGATTGGAAACTCTTCTTTATGATGTTACTCATGGAATTGGTGATGCAACACAAAGCTGACCCACTTCCAAGTTAAAGCATTGACACGTGTATACCACTAGCTCTCCAAAGAGTTCAAATTTAAGAGCCGACGACCTCACTTTGCTTTCAACCAAAAAATAATAATAAAAACACAAAGAATTAGATTTAATAGCATTTATTTCGAATAATTAATATACAATTCAGAGAGATGGAGTTTAAATCTAGTGCGTGGCTGCTGTTATTTTTGATGTTTCAGCGAGTTTTCTTTGTTAGCATATTGTTTTAAAGCAAAAAAACGAAATCAATAATTTCATCATAACGAACATATTCAGCGACATCTATTCGTTGGCATCAAAAGTCTTCCGCTGTAAAACTCAATTTCACGCTAGTCGCACATAGATGGCATGGCATTCACGTGTTGTTATAATTTAATTTTCCATTTTCATTTTTTCAATTAATATACGTCCCTATGTAATTCTCACACTCTGGGCAGAAATGATCTACGTTCATGCAAATTGGACATATGTAGGGTATAAAACACAGGCTGAAATTGCACAACACAATTAAATAAAAACGCGAATCGAAATGATTACATTTAATTACCAGCATAAACATAAAACAATAGCCTTTAAATGCGTTTTTATCGATGGCATAATATTTATTTCAGTTGTTACATAATAATGGCAATGGGGACAGCTTACAATTTGCGGTTTCGGTCCCAATGGAACGACCGAGTACGGCGTCTCATTATCAAATTTTTTAATCGCATCACGCGAAATGGTTACTCGCTGTTGCATTTGATTATTCGAACCAAACTAGAATTTTGATTATGACATTTTCCGAAAAATATGACAATGCTGCTTTCACAGCATAATCAATGAATGACGTTGATTGACATTAAAATATATGTGTTTTTTGTTCGCCTCTAACAATAAGTGCGCATAAGTAATCATTTTTTCTCATGAAATTTTCATCTATTTTTATTCTTATCTAATCTTATCTTAATCATTATTGCCGTAACGTTTATCAATATAAAGTGTTTAGTTTTAATAAAAGTGCGAGCTGTGGTGTAAAAATATATTTCCCAGAAAAGATACGTCAGAATTATTCCGCATAACAGCGACAATAAACATTTTTAAATTGTTATTTATATAGAATTTTAAAATGATATGTCAATCTTGGATTATACGTGAGCGGTCCGAAAAGTTTCTATCCTTTTATGAGTTATTTTTAATGCAGCCCCAAATTATTTTTTAGCATCACCACGTCTTCTTGAACCACAAATTTTTTATAGATTTTTCTTTGCGCAGGAAATTTTTGTGTCTTTCTTCTTTGATTTTGGCATTTTCTATCAAAATATTTAAGGATTTTCATTAAAATCAATCAAAAATAAAGAAGAAGGCAGTTCTTCTTCGTCATTGCATAATAATGATGAAAATCGCTAAAAGATTTTATGAAAGATGCCAAAGATCAAAGGAAAATCGGAAGAAAGTCGTAAAAAATTCCACGCACAAAGAAAAATCTATTAAAGCTTTTTGGTTTAAGAGAACATGGTGATGCTAAAAAAATAATTTGGGACTGCACTAAAAGTTATTTAAAGAAAGCTAGAAACTTTTCGGACCAGCCACGTATAGATGCATCTAAATTAATTTCGCTCAAGACAAAACGGGTGAAATTAAAGCGCAACTTTAATATACCCAATTATCATATATATGAACTATTTTTAAGGTTTAAAACTTGTTCGGCGTACAAATTTTATATTTGCGTATTTAACAATAAAGTTTTAATTTGTATTCATTAGAAAATACAAGTTTCAATTAAACAGATTAGCATTTTTCAAATTGGCCTAATTAATATGGCAATGAACCAAAAAATATTTTGCTAATAAATCATCGCCGCGCATCTTTCATAAAAATATAGAAAAACAAAAGTTAATCAATAATGTGCGTTTCTTTTTTATGATTTTACGATTCATTGACCTTTTAATATCTCCATATTAAGGATATTTCCAAGCATTTTATTATATTTTAATATCAGTTGTACAAAATACAAAATATTCGAGGTAAATTTCAAGCAGAGTCGACGTTTTTCTGTTTAGCACCGTACCTTGATTAAAGGTGTCTAGAAGTCCCACAGTCCCACATCGGAAACTTCCTCAAAGTATTCCACACTCGATATTGTGCTCTAAAGTTTAGAATACTCCTTGTAATCAAGTGTTCTAGAGACAGTTACATAAAAATGTTGCTGAACAACCCTTTAAACAATGTTCTTTCTAAACTGGGCACTTGTACAGGAGCACACTAATATGTATCATAGTCAATAAATTTATCTGACCTGCTAATACTTATATCCAATATTTATTTATGAATATTTTTGCTCAAGATTCACATATTGTTCAATAGAAATTATAAGGAATATTGCCCTTAAACTTGTCGTAACTCACTTAATTCATTACCATAGGATTTAAAGCAACATTTTAGCAACTAGGCAGTTCATGATTCGCGACAAGGAGAAGATGTTAAAAAAGCTCACTTGTCATCTTGAAAGTTCAAATATTATCAAATTGTACATAAATCAACGAAAAGAACTAAACGCACTGTATTGCAAACAAGGAGTGAGTAACTTTTTTCGACTGCCGGCCGATATCAATGAAAATCGAATATAATCGGATACCCAAAAAATAAAATAAGCAACTACAATCTAATGTCGTACTATACTGTAATCGTCACTGTAATGATCGATTGGAGAGGCACGAATAATTGAAAACAATACCATATATTCGAATTCAAATTGTTGTTGCATTGTAATATGCGCAATATGGTTAGCATCCTATTTCAAACTGCTAAGCCATAACTTTCGCGCATTATCTGCTTTTTTGGAAATTTCTAGTAGTATTCCTCATTTGTTCTCGACCCTTTCCCTTTCCAGTATCATTAAAATGTTAACTATATTTATTTCTTATTATAGTAGATAATTTATTATAGTTTTGGCAATTAGGATTGATATGTTGTAAATAAGAGGTGTTTAAGTCCTTCAACGCCAATTTTAAATGTCTGACAAACGTAAAAAGTTGTTTTGTGGAACTGGATAGATCAATAAATATTGCCAGAAACATAATTCAAAAGTGAAAGACTAAAATTAATTGAAAAAACACTAATATTCACTGAAATAACACTAAAATTCATTGAAAAACAGTGAAAATACCCTAAATTTCATTGAAAAACACTAAAATTCAGAGAAAGAACTTTAAAATTCAGTGAAAAACTCTAAAATTCGGTAAAAAAACACTAAAATTAATTGAGAAACATTGAAATAACACAAAAATATTCATAGAAAAACTAAAATTAATTGAAAAACAGTGAAAATGATTTTCCACTGTGGATATGGAACATAAAACCAAATACTTGTAAAATCAAAACATCCAAAAACGCAAAAGCAAGATAAATTTATTTAATTTATTATATACTTACCTAAACGATAAAAGAAAATATTAAACCGATAAAATCGTGCCCATGAGAAGCAACAAAAAATGATGTAATATTTAATATAGTCTGGAGTTATCAGTTATTCCTGATAGTATAGGTAAATATTGTGCGGCTGATTATTTGCGAAATATACGTTTAGCTTGTCCTCCACGAGCGATAAAAAAGTTATGTTATTGATTTTTCTCTTGTTATTATTCTTTAGCCGTCATTCCGTATATATTTTCTTCTTCCTATAATTTGTCTTACTCTCATATAAAAGATATTTTTGTGCCGGGCATTATTAATCACTCGAGAGTAAGTGGAAGTAAATACATAGTTGTGGATGTGGATTGCTTCAAATTGAAATTGAGTATCAAAAGCCATCTAATTATTTGAGCGCATGTGCGATGAGATTAAGTTCAAATATAATAACGATGCGTCTCTCTCTATTATCTGTAATATTAGTTAGTTATCATATAATATTTCTAAAAAAATGTCCCAAACTACCGAACTACCACCTTATCCCATGCAAACAACAGTTACAGGTATGTTTAAAAGTCGATTTTACAAGTGAATTACTAAACATACCATTTTTAGTGCAACCACAAATGATAACGCCATTTGGTCCTGTACCAAAATTGTGCCAGTGCCCTTCTTGTCATGCCAACATTTTATCGAACATAAGATACGAGGCGAGTAATAAGACTCACATTGCGGCTGCAATCGTATGTTTTTTGTAAGTTTTATATCGATTTATCTACGAGCATATACGTCCCTAAACTCAATTATCATTTAGCACATGCTGTGGATGTATTCCCTATCTGATCGACAGCTGTAAATCGAGCAATCATTACTGTCCGAATTGCGGCGCATACTTAGGAACCTACGGAGACCGCTGTTAATTTTCACTACTTGTTTCCAGCAAATAAAAAGGAGCACTTTAAAGATAGCATAGTTGTGTAAAACTCTCTAAATGACTTTAAATAAAAATATATTTTTTGTTCTTTCTCAATTAATTGTAAAGAAGTTGTTCATTCTAATTGTCATCCATCAAATCAATCCTCAAATAATTTTCGAATAATTAAATATAGAGTAACTACTCAAAAGCTGGAAATCGAGCAATCATTACGGTACGAATTGTGGAGCATAGTTAGGAACCTGCGGAGACCGCTATTAATTTTCACTACTTGTTTCCAGCAAACAAATAGGAACACCTTAAAGATAGTATAGTTGGGTAAAACTCTCTAAACGATTTTAAATAAAAATATATTTTCTGTTCTTTCTCAATTAATTGTAAAGAGGATATTAATTCTAATTGTCATCCATCAAAGCAATCCTCAAATAATTTTCGAATAATTAAATATAGAGTAACTACTCGAAAGCTGTAAATCGAGCAATCATTACTGTACGAATTGTGGCGCATACTTAGGAACCTACGGAGACCGCTGTTAATTTTCATTACTTGTTTCCAGCAAATAAATAGGAACACTTTAAAGATAGTATAGTTGTGTAAAACTCTCTAAATGACTTTAAATAAATATATATTTTCTGTTCTTTCTCAATTAATTGTAACGAGGTTATTAATTGTAATTGTTATCCATCAAATCAATCCTCAAATAATTTTAGAATAATTAAATCTAGATTAATTTCTAAGATTTAACAAATTATGTATACCCTTAAGAGAGTTAGCGGGGGTAACAAGATGCATCGGTATTTACAAATGGGGGTGATGGAAAAAACCTACAATTCTGGGAAGGACCATAATAAAACTTAAATTTGTGTTAGGGACCTAACACATTTTATACCTACTACAAAAATTAATAGTACAGAGTCAACATCTAATCCGAACCCGGACTCACCGAGTATTTAGACCGAGTGCCGAGTCCGAGTATTTTAGCTGTACATTGCGTAGATATTTTCTCAAAGTGCTTTTTTACCTCAACATCAATATGGAGTGCAAAAACGAACATTTTTGCCATATTTTGCTTTATGATTTCTGTAAAGAAAAGAACGTAAGGAGATTTTTTTCTTAAAGATGACCAACGTAAAAGTCGACCAGTTGAGCCTAAAGAGGATGAAATCAAATCCATCATCAATAATATGACAAAAGGTCATCGAACAAAATGCAAAATACTTAATAGATTAAAGTCTTATCCATTACAAAGAAAAACTCTCTTTTTTCATTGAATTAATCGGCAATTACTTCGATTTTAAGAGATTATAGATTATATAGTTAGAACGAAAAATGCAGTAATACACAATTTACTTAAAAGAAATTAGAAATAGATTGTGCATTCCTGCATTTTGCATCACAACTTTGGTTCTTTCTAGACAACTTCAACAAATTCTTATAAAATATAATATTATCGTTGAGTAGCTTGTCTATTGACTATGAATTTAAACATAATAAATAATTTAATTTGTGGCGTTTGATATCTGATAATTATACAATACATATGTCAGTAGACATTAATTAATAAATAGCCTTAGGAATCGTAATACTAAATGAAATTCACTCATTGTTCTATGTAAATTCAACCAATATTCAGGCAATATGTTGTCGATTAATAACGTGCACTAGTGCAAAGAATTTCGATTTGAATGTATCTACCTACTTTTTTCATCTTAACCCATCACATTATCAATATCATACTCACATACGTAACTAATTTGCTGGTAATTTAAAATAAAAGCTTACAACATAGTTGAAGATTAAAAAAAAATGAAACAGAAATTATTTTTTTATTAAGTGACATTTTCTGGCAAGAAATATAAAATATAAGTGTAATTGCAGTTTTTCATCAATACATTGTATTGTCCAGTAATATAAATCGTCTAAAAATATATTGAAATACTACGTAGGTAATATTCAATAAACAATAATAATAAATCGATATTGTAAAACACGTGGAAAATTAAAAATAGAAAAAAGTGCATAATTTCATGTTTTTTTTTCTAAACTTTTATGCTTACGTAAGATAATTAATTTAACACATATTCAAAGAAAACTTTAAATTATAATTATTAGCCATCTATTAATTATTTTATTATTCATCAATTTAATCAAAAAAATTAAGATTATTTTTAATGTATTTTTTTAATAATTTAATGTTTTTCCAAAACCGTGTGACAGAGAAAACATGTAAATCTGAAAATAAATGTACATATTCACATCTGTGTAGTGTTTGCCAATGGTAACATGTATTGTAGTGTGGTTAAGAGTCTGGCAAATATCAACTTTTAAAAACAAAATATCCATAAAGATGGTTTTTTGAACTCATAATCAAGATTTCCAATTACGACAAGTGAGTACTTGATTGTTAAAGCTATTCCAAACTATAAATGTAGTAACTTATCATTATAGTTAGACAGTTTAGTATTTATTAATTGATATTAAAAATGATTCATACAATTATTTATCCTCAATATTTCCAAGTACAAATTCAGAGACTAATATATAGATATTATAAGAAATCTATAATTTTAAATGTACGAGAAATTGTTTGTTTAAATAAATCTATTTCAATTTCTACGTCAATTTTGTGATAGTAAATATTCGCTAACTTGAATAATAATTATAATTCAAGGTTTACCAAAAATGGCTATCAAAACTAATGTTGGCCCACAAATATTAGATAACGTCATATTATTATTCCTATTAGTCACTAATAGTAAATGTTACATATTTAATTTAGTATTAATTGATAGCAAAATTAAAAATGAGTCATACAACTTATCTATATAGATGAATTATGTAAGACAAAAATTCTATAGCGGTTCTGGAAGAAAAGAAGGCTTGCTACAAACGGTACTAGTTGAGCTTATATTGGCGCTGTAAGTATATTTGGCAAAAATTGTTAATTTTTAGGTGACATAATCAAATGGAGTACCATTGGAATAGCCTAGTGAGAAGCACGGGCTATTTTAACAAAAAAAAAAACGAGAAGTGAACGTATTTCCACAAATAGGAATCGTTGGAAAGTCATTTTCCATATAAATATTCGTACGTACATTTGGAACCCGCATGTATTTTTATTTATACATACATATATTACAATACTATGAAGTACTCGTATTTTAGCAGATTGTGTAATCTATAGCAAAAATAAAGCGTTTAGATTAGATTTAACCTAAACTGTGACGTAACTTTCCAACGCTTAGAGAGTTTATTTAAACAAGCAACTTTATTTCGAAGCATTTACACTTACGATTAGAAGTAAATTATTTGCAATAATATGTAAATATTATTGGAAATTTCGGGCAGCTGGTATCGATTTCGAATATGGATGTTTAAGATTTAAATTTAGTGTGATGGCGTCCAAAATACTAAAACTGTTTATCAAAGCTAGGCGAAATAATTTTATTGGAGTAGATAAGAATTTCAGACAGGTTACAGAATTTTTAAAATTTTATTTATCTATTAAACTCTCTAAGTTTTGTATTTCAACTTGAAATTTGACAGCGTCTTGAAAAGTTCAAAATCTTTGTTAGTTCAAACCTTTTATAATTTTATCCAAGTATAAGAAACTTTTCACTGTAGCAAAATTGAAATGGAGAAAATGACGATGAATCTCTTTGAAATTTTAAATAATTATAACCAGCTTGTGATTATCCAATATATTCGCAATACTTATTTATAATTATACACCCAGTTATGTTATATCTATTTACAACAAACATTGTTAAAATAACATCAAAGTTATCACTAGACCATGATTCACAAGTCATTATTTAGCAATCCTTCACAATGCAAATTCAACCTGCGTTTAAACATTGATAAACATTAGTGTACAAGGTTACAGGAAAGTACTGACGTGAAAAAATGTACGTTTTTTTTATTATACAATACGAATTCACTACATAAATAAATATATGGATTGATTAGAAATAAAATATCTCGATCGGTTTCATCATAAAATTGTTATCATATTGGGCAAATATTAATAACGATGTTTTATCGAACCCACGAATCTGTTATCCTGTCCGTAATAGCTATGAAATAGAAATAAATTAACCAAATTAGTTTTCGTATCTTCCTAGGTACGCGCTGCAGTTCGGGCAATAGTGGTTGGTTGATTGACAACTATCCATACAATACGGCAAACAAACACACGGCCAACATATGCTAAAATAAATAAAAAAAAAAATAAAAAAATGCTGCGCACTATGTATTACTTTATAATTTAACTTACCAACAAAATAATAGCAGCGCAATTAGATGGGTTTTTGTTGTTGGTTCTGATTTAACATTGGAAATGATGTTTGCATGACAGTATGGACAGATGCAAGCTTGCGAAGATGGTCCGAAATTCACAACCGGTTCCGTTGATGCAACCACTGTAGTAATACATTAATTAGTCGCACCACAATCACTATACCTAAATTTGATTATTTACATACCAACGGCGGGTTGATGTGTCATTGGAGCAGATTGAAAACCGTAAGGCGGTGGCGCCTGATGTTCTTTTTGTTCTGAAGACATCTCTAATACTAACGCTAACTTGTGTAACTAAACCAAACGCAACGATTTTGTTGTAATAAATAAAAGCGTTAAGTGCGTCGATCATGCGCTCATATTTTTTCGGTTTACTATCATTCATTATCAGCACCTATATACATAGAACAACATTGTCGTCGTATTCCACTTGTTGTGCATTACCTGTACAAATTTTCAATCAACTACATTCAATTAACGTTTATGAATCTATTACCGGAAAATTAATGTACATACACATACGCGCACACCTAAATTGTTATTTTCCTTACTACACACGTCAATAAATCGATATTTTTCATTATTTACTTACGTGTATGGAATTGTTAACTTAATTTTAAATTGAGCCATGTGCATGCGAGTACAAACCACAGTAAAGATTTTTATTTTTTAAAGAATATTGTTGCCTCCAACTGTGAAGAAAACAAACTGTCGTGAAAATTTTTAAGTATACACAGTATATATTTAATTGCGAGCCAAGCGATTACAAAACAAAACAATACATTGAGTATTCTCTTTACATTTTTGAAATTTGTTAATTGTAATAATGAGCAATGGTGCATGCAATTTCTATATTTAATTGATTGTCTCCTAGTTTTATTCCATGGCAAAATGTTTTAAATAGAAACTGTTAAAGTGGCTCCACTCGAGAAATTATTTCTGAACGGTGCATTCCACATTTTGGTGCGTGTTACGTTAACAACACTGGAAGCAAAATAATGTGAAAATAGTTTTATTTCTGTTTTATTAATGCTTGAACATTATTCTATCCTTTTCTTACAAAAAAGCACAGCGGACCAGCGGAAAATTAAATTGAAAGACGCAAGGTTTATTACCAAGTTTTATATGTTTTGCTGTAAGTTGATCCTAACGTGGTATGGACGTGGACGCCTTCGCAGTGCAAAAATTAAAGAGAGAGCGATATAAAAGGAAAGCAATATGTCGAAATAGTTTTAAACAAGTAATTTGAAAAGAAAGATATCTATCTTATTTGATGCAATAGAAGAACCAAATTTTGTACGCCTAGTCAGAGTTTTTCGAACGCAGTCAATCCTAGGTGGAGACCCCTTAACTTTATTACCATTTCGTTATTTCCAACTAAGAATAAAGCAAATTATCATGCACATTATGACTATTCCACGTATTTATTATTATTTATTATTTGTGAACCAACCGATTGCAAAACAAAGCAATGAATTCTTTTTACATATTAATAATTTGTTAATTACCGTAATGAACAATGAACAATATTGCATTATTGTTTTAAATGACATTATTAATTTAATATGCTTAAATCATTTTATTATAAAAAAATCTAAATGAATAACAATTTCGCTTTCCTGCTGCAAAAAAACAAATAATTATTGCGTTGTTTCTAAGCGATACTCTAGAACAAAATATTTTAAACAAAAACTGTTAGCCTATAACTATTATTTTTTATTCCAATTAGGGAAATTTTTGTATATTTTGAGGAGCTGCAATCAATACAATGAAAAGACAAAATAATTTATTGAAAATCTTTTCTTATATTTATAAATCACTCATGAATAATATCGTTTTATTCTTGAATATAAGAGTATTAATATAATTTTCTTAATTATATTTAGATAAAAATTCTAAACGAAAACAATTTCACTTTACACTAAAAGAAACAAATATTAAGGCTACTCCTGCCGAGTTCATCGCTACCGCTCTGTTACATGTGTTCCATATGGGAAAAATGATTTGCGTCTAAAACAAGCCACGAGCTTATTATTAAAGATATTAACTTCATTTACAAAAGAAAATAAAGTTAAATAACACCCCCAGATTGGCAGATGAGCGTTTTTTTGAAAAAAGCTTTTTTGTACTTAGACTATGAAATCGCGTTATTTCATTGGTCCAGTGATGGCAAATGACATCTCGGAACTAGAAATTCCCGCACTAGTGCGGGAAAA
>JARJDW010002520.1:0-19788 GCA_030264715.1 Adinopsis sp. GC000173
TGTATTATTAAAATGATCAAATTAAATGTTGTAATAGATACTTATACTTGTTTAAATTAAAATGCTTGATCTTTTAACAACTTCTTCATCTTGCTTCTTGATATAACATAAGTAACTCATAAGTGATATTTAAAGTTCGATGTCTTTTTAATTTGTCGTACATTTGCATAGGATTTGTGTTTGCAATGAAGTAGCAAAAAATATATATCAGAATGTTAATACAATATCATTATGTTTGTTGCATTAGCAAAATTCTAATTTTATTAAATGCTAAACTCTGTCGTAATAAGTGATCAAACAATTATTAAAAAAGCATTAACTCGTTTATTAACATTTGTTACAATTTTATGGTTTGAAACGCAGCAAAATCATTTTACTTTCAAATGGAGACTCAAAATTATCGAAATGGTAAATTTATTAGCACCATAACATTATTCAAATTAACGTTGAAAACAAATTGCTTCAATATATGCGATATTTGCACACAAAAATTATAAATCATTTCGCTATAATTCAATTAAATAAATGCATAATATGGCAATAAATCATAAATTTTGTGTTTGTGTGAGTCGTGGCGGTGTGGGTGTTAAAATACCAATACAACAATAATCGCCAATAAAACAACACACAAAATCATAATGTTTGTGCTGCGACGTTGCATCACCATCCAGCCACATTAGCCGCTTTACTTCCATTAATGAATTGATGAATCTATCTATCTATCTAAAAAAAAACGCTACGATCATAAATAAAATTTCATAATTCACGAAGCGCAGCACGCTCTTTACATAATAATCATCAATTCAAAACCGCATTAAATAAAAAAAAGCGCGCCAGCACACACACACACACTTAGACAACATTCAATGTCAAGTTCAATTTGTGTGTATTCATTAACAGTTAGCATTTTTTTGCTTCATAAACAAGATGCAATCATTAACATTTCGAAATTTGATTGAAAAGTTTATTGAACTGTACGATATATATTTAATTGTTATGGTTCGCATATTAATTGTTATTGCCTGTCGCTCGTTTTTTTTTCGATTTCGTTAAATATTCATGAATTACAATCGGGAAGTGAAACTTTTCGATTCATTGTTTGCTTACGATTGCAAAATAAGGAAGAAAATGTATGTGTATCATTCGATTGGAATTAAATTTTGTGGTTTTTCAAGCGCTATTGTATTCGATGTAGGAATAATTGATTACTAATGTACGCGTCTATGTAATCTCGCATATAAAAGGCGGCTTTTGAAATATTTGTATAAATTAACCTGTTTTTTTTGTTCTTGTTCGTACATTACGAACAATGGCTGTGTGGCTAGGATATGAAGGACAGGACAAGCTAAATTGCATTTAGATTTGTTTTAATTAAGAAACGTATTTAAATTAAATGAAAGCGATTTTAAAGCGACAAGTTGCATATTAATAATTAATTTCCTCGGCGAGCGATAGAGTTTGCAATGATTAGAATTTTTTCCTACAATGAAAAATAAAATTCGCACCGTGTACGATATACATATTATAATTTTCTATTTAAATTTCTATTTAGAAACGTATAATTTTAAAGTTGCAGCATTTGAAACGCGCTTTTTTGTATTTTGCACAATATAAATAGATTTAGATAATTATATCCGATTAGAGTTTCAATCTGTATACATACTCGACACGGCCGCACACACACACCTTTGGGAAACGTTCCCTAAAGACAAATAATTATTGCTTTATTTCCTTATATCGCTAAAAAAATCTATAAAAAAAACGCGCGCGCGATTGTTGCATTCAAATGCCAGAAAAACAACTCAATCAATTAGAGAAACAAAACAATCGACGTCCCCAAAAACACGTAAAATCGTTAAATTATGGTAGTAAAAATCGTAGGAAAGCCTCGCCCATGTTAAATGAATTGCTAACTGATTATACTATAAAAGGTCACCGCTTTTTTGTATAAAATATACAGCGTTTGATAAAATCGTTATTGAAAGCCTTAATTAATAAGTAAAATTGCTGTACATTAATTTGTGTGTTGCAACGTTTTGGTATAAAAGACAACATTCTTGTATAGCCGTACCACCACATACATATACCTATTATAAAACATAATTGTTCGTTAAATAATGAACGAACGATCGATTTGCGGTGATTTTTTATCCTATACAACATACTGTGTATGTATGGGCAAATTTGTGTGGTAACCTTGCTCGAAATTCCATTGCACACGTCGCACGAGCGCGGCTTTTGTTTGCGCTATTTTCGCGTTTTATTTCGTTTGTTTCAATTGATTATGCAAGAAATTGTGTTTCGAATGTGATAGAAGTAGATAAGAATAATGGATATTTGCTGTCTTTGCCTTTCTAAAAAAATAGGTACCTACCTACTATACATACTATAGAGCGCTGTTAAACTATACATGCGACAATGATGGCATAATTTTGCGCAAAGTGCGTAAAATGATAAGACACCATCAGCAACGTTGATAGGAAAGTGACAAAAGAGGTCGTTATTGCAACGACGCATAAAAACTATCATACACGCACACTTTCAACTTAATTATTCATTGAAATTAACAATTAATTTCGATTATGAAAGTTTATAAACTTGTCTGCGCTTCAAATTCGATAAATAATTAAGATGCGTTAATATTGAATTTGATATAAAAGGCGATAGATAACGCGTCGGAATTCTATTTGCTACTGCAAAATGAAGCACATCATCGACGTGGAAGAGAGCTACGAGCATAAGCTCCTCAAAGTTGGCTTGGATATGCTAAGATGGTCGGGGATGTATCCGCGAACCGGCTACAGAGTGGTACCGGTCTTAATCTTCTTCTATACGCTTCGTTTTTACATCATTTACTTGACGTACTTATACATCATTCGTAGCACGGACTTTGATATGATGGCGGAGGGATTCGAAGCATACGCAACATGGTTTCAGGTAAATACAGATGTCTTGTTTGCTAAGCGATGATGACAATTTATCTTAGGGCTTTGCGCGACTATTTCCGCTCCTTTGGAACAAGCAAAAGCTGATTTGGCTCACCACACAGCTCAACGATTTCTGGGACGTGACCAAAGACGAGGAAATATCCTCGTACATGAAGAAGGCGATTAAACTACTCAAAATCTATCGCATTGCAATCTATTTGGTATATGTTGGTTACGTATTGTCGCCCTTCTACACCCATAAACCGATTTTCGCATGTTGGCTACCGGATCGACCCTATGCCCTGCTGGAGGTCAACGCGGTGCAATACGTCCTCGGTTTCTACGAGGTGTTCCACTGCGTCGGCACCGACTTTGTCTTTATTGCGCTATGCGTCAACGTCATCATACAATTTAAGTTCTTGAATAAAACGCTTGTCAATCTCCAGCCAAACGACAGCGAGTTGAAGTCAAAAATGGGACAATGCATCGAACATCATCAGTTTCTATTAGAGTACACACATATTGTAATATTTGATGCATCACGATTTCCTTATAATAGTTTTCTTGCAGCTACATTGAAACGATCCAGCAGACGTTCACAATGTCTTTATTATACTCGTACTACATGACGACGTTCTGCATCTGCATTGAACTGTACGGAATCAATCAAACGTAAGCTAATTTAATTAGTTAATTGAGTAAGCTAATCACTGTTTTTATCGCATCGCCAATAAACGCGCAGAGAAATTTATATTATCTATGACTACGTACACATATGGAGCCAATTAATCATTAGACATTATTGACATTTGGAGAATGCTTAATATTTTTGTATATTCTTCGTATATAGAGATATAAAAGCACGCATTGTTATTGCAACTTGCTCGGTGGTAATAATAATAAAAGAGAAAATTATTCGTTTTTCGTATTTTAGAAATTCGTTCTTCAAAATTGTGTTACGAGTGGTTTTCTTATTTGTAATAACGATTCAACTCGCCTTGTATGGATTTCCCGCCGAAGAAGTTTCAATACAGGTAAACATCCACATTGTTAGAAAAGTATTTACATTGAACCTCTTAGTTAGTAGTAGACGACGATACTATTTCGCAATATATCTCCACTTACTACTACACTACATTATTAAACCGCAATTTATTGAAAGTAATTTGTATCAATTTCAAAGGCATCAGAAACGTCAGAGGCGATTTACAACTGCAAATGGTACGATTTCGATCAGAACGTGAAAACGTTGATACCAATGGTTTCTGCACGTGGCCAGAAAGATGTAATATTCACCGGCGGCGGTTTGGTGATCATAAATCGGGCCGCATTTACGCTGGTATGTATAATTAGAGCGTGCGCGCGTTGGTATTTATTGAGAGATCTAATGAAACTCGCATTTTTCTTTCCATTCGCAGCTATTCAAAGGTTCGTTATCAATCTACACGTTCATGAATAACATGAATGAAATGAATAAATAAAATGAGCGAACGATTAATCACGGTGCAATTATGGCATGCTAAGTGTAACACAACGTAGAAAAATGATTTTCTACATGCAATCAAATCTAAATAGTGCAATCTATTATGTATAGGAAATGAATGTTTCAATCTGCAATTACAAAAAAATAACACACACACACAGCACTTTGTGTGTATGCAAGTTTGTTCGTTAGCGTTGGAATAACAAGTTTTGCTCTATGTGCAACTCAACATCGATGTCAATATGTTATTAATATAATTATAAGCTATTAGTAAATTGCTAATTTATTTAATATTGAATGCTTTAATAAGCCTTCACGTTCGTGCACGTATATTTTACTATTTATTAATAAAATCTATTCCATTGGTAAAACGCTTTGCGTTTTTTTTTTTCATTAATCCTCACTCTCAAAGTCATCGCAAAGTCATTGAAACGTACTAATTAAGTGTCATATTGTAAATGTACATGTCACCCAGCTAAAAATAATTTAAAAATCTTAGAATTGCATCCCATTAACGACGCGTAATGTAATTTGAATTTAAATAATGTGTCAAAACATCCTGTAATTCATCATCGCATACGTATTTTTTCTTGTAACGCATACTTGTTGTACATATTGCGTTTAAATAGCCGCATATCAATCTACAAAATAAAAATAATTTCATCGATGAAATAAATCCAATATATAGATAGAATTGTAGAAATCATTAGAAAATTGAACATCTGTATCAATAAAAATATCATAGAAAGTAATAATTTTACTTTATGGCATAAAATTGCTTTTACAATTTAATCAACAGTTGAGCTTGCTTATTTATTTCCATTTAGCATGAAAATACTGTTTGCATATAATGTATGGCAAGCAGAGATTTTCTCGTATCTGACTTAATTTAAATTAGAGTTTTGCGCAAGCTTTCATGTAATGGCAGCGCAGCCTAATGACAATGCAAAAAAATCTGTACATATGAATTTTTACACAATAAAAATTTCAAAATTATAATTAACCGCAAATATTTACTAGATAGGCTGCTGCAAATAGTTGGAATATTATTATTCGTTGCATAATAATTTAGCTCCTAATTTAATTCGCACAAAAAAAAGTAGCGGCGGCTAAATTACATGTTCATCAAGCATCAAGCATGCGCTGATGACAATTTAATCACATCGGCAAAAAACGGCACGAAGATACACATCATCCACTCCATCCACTACGCATTTCAGAAAACTTAATTAAGCGCATGTATTCATGCTATGACAAGTGATTAATTGATCCATCTGAATGTCATTGTCTTAAAATCATAGATAACTTTGTGTACGGTTCGTTATTCATGATGTATTTAAGAAATAAAACGTTGTTTCATCCCTGTTTTAATGAATAAATCAACTTCTAATTGCTTAATAAGCATAATTTGTGTAATTGAAATCATCGTTTAATAATGCAGAGTTGATTGAGTTGCGTTCGCATCGATGAAAAATTAATCATCAAGATTAAAAGGCAATCAGATGAAAGTTTATTTATATTGTTGATTAAATTGCAATAAAAATACTGATGTGATTTAATAATAAAAATAAATGATCGAGAAGAGATGAAGGAAAAATCTTAATTAATTCAAATTGTTAAGAAAGCGCGCGCGCGCTCGCGCCACGTTTTCATCAAAAACATTTCAATAAATTGTAAGAAATTCATTGCATTCACTTGATGAACCATGTTATTAATTAGTTTCAATAATTTTACCAAAAAAATATTAATGAATAAAACACTGTTTCAGTATCCTGATGATGATCGTAAGATCGAAATATCGATATTGACATTAATATATTTATTGCGAACCTAACCAAGTGTTATATTCATTAATAATTTTTTGGTAAAATTATTGAAACTAATTAAAAACATTTCACTCAATCATTCAATTTCGAATAAAAAATGTATGCGGATGAAATGATAGATAATTGCAAATAATTGTTGTTTTATAACTGCACCATCATTATTAAATATTTAACCAATGCTTGGTATAAATATCAAGTGCGCGCGGCCAATTAAACTACAAGTAATAGATCCTCTTATTTTGCTTGATCGTGCAGCTGTAAGATAGCGATCATGCAGCTGAAAGGTAAGGAGATCGTCTTTACTGAAAGCCACACCGACCAGATTATGAAAGTCGGTTGGGATATGTTGGTGCTAAGCAGGGTGACACCACTAAGTCGATGGCTGTATTTGGTCTTCGCCGTTACCATCGTATTTCGCATCATGCTAATTTACTCTGCTTACTTGGTAATTGAAAATGCTACTAATTTTGATATGGTAGCTGATGGTATGGAGGGTATGGCATCATTTGGACAGGTCAGATAATATACTATACATCATGGACTAGAGTGAAGTAAAGGTAATATATTTCAGGGAATCGGTAAAATCTTTCCGCTGCTCATTTTCCACCAACGCTTCTTGAAAATGTTCTTGTACGGCAACCATCTGTGGGAACCCGATCCCAAATACGATCGCTTCTATCGGCGCGCAATCAGATTAATGCGCTATTATCGCAATCTCGTCTACGGCACGTTGGGCCTCTACTACATCAAATCGTTCATCAAACGCACCTATCCGTTTCCGGTGTACGTGCCGCCAAACAGTCCGTTTCGTGCCGTCGCCGTCTATGTGATGTCGTTCTGTGTGCTCAGCTTCGAGGTGATGCATGTGATCGGTTGCGATTTGATTTTCATCGCAGTGAGCATCAACGTTATCATCCAATACAAGATGTTGAACAAATCGTTCGAGGAATTGGAGTATGAAGGAGATATGCAAAGCATGCGAGCGAAGTTCCATCGGTATATCAAGCATCATGCGTACTTATTGGGGTAAAAGCGTACATAATATATACATCAAGCATTAATAATTATTCATTTTTTGTTTGTGAATATGATAGTTTTATAGGTGAAGTGCAAGGCGCTTATTCCACATCGATGATGTTCACGTACGGTCTGACTTACTTTGGATGTTGCATTGAAATGTTTGGAATCGACCAAAGGTGAAACATTACAAGCTAGCACAAATGGAAATTGTTCAAAATCCAATCAAAAAATGCAAATATCAACATTTTATATATTTTCTAGTACACTAATAAAGTTTGCATATCTTTCGCGAAACTGACAATACATCTTTTGCGTAGGATAGTTACATACTTTGACGAATCAATTTGATGTTTAAGCAACCAGTCAAGTCCCTTTAAAATTCACAAAAATTAATAAAGATTGTCCTTTCTCTAGGAAACAATTGATTTTTTAAAAATGTTTAATGAGATCTAATTACTTCAAATGTTAGCGTAATAAAATGAAAACTGTGAAAAGTTACGAAAGAGTTAAGGAATGCAACTACCCTGGGGAAAAGTTATTATCATCAGTTACACCGGATATGTGCGCAAACGTAGTTTACTTCCTGAAGTATTTCTTTAAATAATATCAACAATTTCGTTGCTAATACTCAAATTGACATTATTACGATTAAAATTCCAAACTGTGGTTTTGTAAGCGTTATGTTTTTAATTAAAAACTAATTCTAGCACACAATTAGTGTCGAAGTGGATGCGAGTGATGTACATGCTTGCAATCACCATCCAGCTGGGCCTGTACGGCGTGCCAGCCGACGAAGTAGCGGAAACGGTAAGAATAATCACAATAATCATCATCGTCGACAAAAAAGCGACGACGGATGTTATTTAATCGCTAATCGCTTTACAATTTTAGGCAACCGAAGCGTCAAACGCAATTTATAACAGTAAATGGTACAATTACGATGTGCGAATGCAAAAGATGATACCGTTAGTGTCGGCGCGCGCCCAAAAAGACATCAAATTCAAAGGCGGCGGGCTGGTGGTTATAAATCGCACCGCCTTCACCGAGGTGGGTGATCAAACCACATTTATTCATAATAATAAAATTAATATATGTACACTTGCTTGTTTGTGTGCGGTGGTTTCAATTTCATGTAAGTGTGCGCGGCGCGGCGCATGACATAAGAATGAAATTTCATGTAATTTTAATCGTTTTGCAATTATGTAATTTGAATTGGTTTAAAGCGTAAAAATCAGATTCAATTAGGCGGCGCACAAAAATTTTTAAAGCAATTAAAAAAAAGTCTTATTACCCAACATTGTTGCTATAATTTATCGCTAATACACTGATAATTAACAACAGCGACCGGATTTGCATTAATGAAATTAAAATCTAATTAATCTACTAATGTGAGGCAGTTTTGTTATGAATCTACATATCTACAACAAAAAAAAGTGAATGTTTAGCTTTTTTATTTTGATAGGTTTGATTTTATTCATAATTATATACAATTATTTTTTTTGCGTTCTCAAATAATCATTAAAAAAATTATTTACGTCCGTTATTAAGTATTTATTTATATATATATGTATATATATAAAAAAGAATTAACAATCTCTTTCGATTGGATTCAATTCTGTGTAGCGCACGCTTCACTCGTTTATAGATTTAATTATTATTATAAATTAGAATTTAATCGATTGTAAATATTTGCTTTTAAATTATGATTTAATAATTCCTTTTATTTGATTTGCATTCCAGATTGAAAAAGTCAATTTGATCAAATAATTGATCGTTCTTTAATATTTAAACATTAATTAAATATTTTCAGGAATGTTAAACAAAAAGTTGTTATCATCAATCAGCGTATTTAAATTTAAAAAAAATCAGTACATGATAACTATTAAATCAAATACAGTATAACCATTTAAAGTAAAATTAGAGAGAAAAAAACAAACAAATAAACTACCTAGTTATTTAAAATCGATAAAGCCTGGAATTTAAATTATACGTTACAAGACAAGTAATTGTTCAATTTTCAATAAAAAAGTTTTCCAAAAAATAAATGGCTGCATTTAACAAGAAATTTCTTTGAAGAATTTAATAATAATATAGAAAATATTAAATATGAAAAATTTTCAGATGTTTAAAGGTGCACTCTCGGTGATGGCAATCTTGAAGCAAATGAAAGAGAAAGACATGCCGCAGTAGATGAAAATTTTCAACCACAACGACACGATTTGATAATAATCCGCGCAAGCACACAATTTCTTAGAGAAAATCCCGGACGTCCTTGCCTTTTTTTTCGCTCGGTATAGACGCATGCATACACACATATAGGAGTAAGCGGCAGCAGCAAGTTGGTGGTCCCCACTAATTCAACCAACAGCCAACACGACCAACACCTGGAGGTGCACCGAGCGCACAACACGTACAGCACCGGAGTAATCTGCAGCGCGCTTTTTGCATCCAACATCAACATCGTCGTGAACTTAATGCGTGTTTGGTTTGGTCAATTTTTCGTTTCGTGTATGTGTGCGCGCGCGAGATGTTCGCCGATCGGCTTCAAGCAGTGCTGACTTAATAAAAATTAGTGCATTGATAGTGAAAAATAATGTGATGCGACGCATTTGATGAAACGAAAAGGTGCAGTGCACTTAATGGATAATTCACACACAAACAACACCCGGATTTATATTAATTTTTTGTCAAAAAAAAATTTCAATATTATAATCCAACACATCAGCACACTTATAATTAATTGAATTATATTTAATAGTAAATTAAATCAAACATACATACAAAGTAAGATTTATTATTTTAGTTAGTTAGAATTTTTCTTTAAGTATTAGTCATTTTTCTTCTACGAAATTTATTATATAGTTTTTCGCCGTTTAGTTAAAAGCGAATCAAGGCTGTAATTTAGTTGCATTTTCTCTCCTCTACACGTTGTTTAAATCAAATTGTTTTGTTTTGTATACGACGAGATTAAAAATGTCTTTTTCTATTTTCGTAATGCTGCAAAATTGCATAGTAGCGACTTAATCCTTGGGAATGTTTGAATTAAAGTCCCATGCGTTAATTATCCCATTATAGTAATTCCACGAATATTCCAAATAAAATATTAACACGAGAAGAAGAAAAAAAGGAAAAGTGTAAATTGAAATTTGCAGTTTTTTTTTATTCACTTGCACATTCATTGAAAGTCTTTTTTGCTCCACAATAAACTTTCTTTTTCAAACAACAAACAAGAGACAAATTCTCATTTCGTTCATTGCTTATTTGTGTGTGGTATTTAGAGAAATATTTTCCACTAAAAATGTCTCAAGAAGTCGAGTGAAAACACCATTTACATAATCAAATTATTAAATAATTCATGGTTTCTGAAGCGAGTATGACTAATCATAATATGCCTTCTCGACGGAGAAAAATCCATGATACAATAAATAAATAAAGCAATAACATTTACATAAACATGTGAATTGTGTGCTTTACCTTGATGCGGGTAAAATAAAATATTCGTGAATAGTATTTAATTAGACGTCAAATGACAATAAATAAAATTAAAGAAATTCAATTATACACCAAGCATTTAATTGCTTTTAATTAAATAAAGGAATTTGCAAGGCAACACAACAAACACAGAGAGATATAATTTGGCGCTAAGATTACATCAATAATAGAATTATTATTGTCGTATTTTAAAAACGCGTGAAATTTATATCACAACTTTATTAATAATAAAAATCTTTAATTAGCAGTGACATTTAATATAGGTTTTCGCGGCGCCACACAATAAAATTTATAATTTAGAAATTTTTTTACGATTTTATTGTTGTTGTTCTATTATTTTTAGTACCTAATTAATAATTTGTTTATGCAATACAATACGAAATGCTAAGCGACTGAGTCGACTTAAATGACGCAAATAATGTAATATCTAATCTAATTTTCTTCGGCTTAATACGAAATTAATTTTATATTTCTTGTTTACAAGAAAATTTCTATATTCTATGATATTGTTACGACATAAATTGACTAAACTCCAAAATTTCTTTAACACGTTGTGTGTGTTTTATTTGGTGGAAAAACAAACAAATAAATAAAAAAAAGAGTTTATTTGTTTGTCGGACAAAATAGTACATAATTTGAACTAGAAACCAGCAAATTATATTGCAAAACAATCTAAAAATCTACATACATTGTTTTAATACGAGAATAATTAAGTGAAAAATTTAGTTCAAGAACAGCATTGAAACGCTGTTGTAGAGATATTAATAAAATATATATTGTAGTGTAATTTAATATTAATTTTAGTCTAATTTATTTAAATCTAAAGCAGTACAATTGCCAATTTATGCGCGTACGCTTTATAATAATATAATAGCAGCAAGCAATATTTTTTATTTGCAATTGCAATTTATAATTCTGACATTTTATTTAGCTAGCATTATGATTAAAACAATTCGGAATGATAAAATATTAGAAAAAGCGTCCTTGATTTGTCTATGTATTGTACGATATTTATGATTTGTGTAAAATAACGTAAAGTAAACTAAACTACCGCGTGCTTTTGAAACAAGAACATGAAAGTTTTTCGCGCGATGAATTAGGCTAGAAAATATTATTTAAAAATAAATAAATAAATAATAAAACAACTCATTACGCGTTATATAAACTATTATGGAATGTTATAAACAATCTGGAACACAGCAAGAATTTTTATGCATTCAAGCATTGGTATTGTGCGCTTGCTTTTACGTAAATTTTTTGTAAAAATAATATTAACGACGACGCGGCGATTGAATAATAATAATAACAATAATAAATTGCATTGTTTTTGTAAACGACACAAAAATGTTGTGTTTGCCCAATTAGTTTGTAGGCGTGTGTCGTAAAAAAAGCGTTTAGTTTTACGTTTAATAACCATAATTTTTTTCGTCCATGTGGGTGACAATTAATATTGAAATAAAATTTACATTGTAAATTGAGAAAGCGCACATTATAATGTGCAAATAATTACAATATATATAAAATGGCGCACCTAATAAATAAATATTTCTAATTTAAAATAGTAGCATTTTTTGTAGTTTAGAGCATTTTTAACACGATTTCTAATAATTAATTAAATAATTGCAATTGCTCGAAATTATTCAAAATTCTACTACCTACATCATTAATCACGATCAAAACTAATTAGATTTTATTATTAATTATTAATTAAAAACCAAATATTTAATTTAGTATAATAAATTATTTTAAGGAAAAAAAGGATTGCCCCAATTTATCAAAACATTATAGTATAGAAGAAAAAAAACTTCCTCATTACGCATAATTAACAACAAACGGCGAGCAATTATAATTTGTTAACCCAAATTAATAATCATTCTTTATATATTATACTTTTTTATGTAATGCGTGATTGTTGTAATTTTGATGAAAGTAGCAGCTGCTGTTTAAAAAAAACTTTACAACTAAGTACGCGCACTTTACACACATCATCTATTGTCACAACAACGAGAAAATGTTGTTTGTTAGCCAATGGTCGGATTGGTCTTGGGTGCTTTACTACATGTTTAGCCATACATATATATGTATTATAAATTTTTTACGTACACTATTTTACAATGTGTACCGTGAGATGTTAGCACCACGCACACAACAATACCGTATTGTTTATTTAATTTCATCCAGCGTTCGAACAAAAAATTGTTGCAACCGGCGCAAATGTAATAAGGCAATCGCAGCAGCAGCAGCAACAGTGACTGAAACACACATTATTGTTGCGTTAAACGATTTTCGAGGCTAGGTCGAAATTTTCGGACGAGCGCTAATTCATGCTAAACAATAACAAATACATCTTATTCGCGCGCATGTTGTCATCGGTTGCAATTCTTACGTATTTTTCTATTTCATTCATGTATAGAATTTTTGTATTTAAATTAATATAATATACGATTTTGCACCGTATTTGTAATTTCCTTGACATTTATAGTGACATTTTTATTCGATTTTTATCAACAGCACATGAATTTTCAAGTCGATCAACAATTAATTCATTTTTTTTATTATTATTACAATGACATTTATGTTAATTGCAAATATTTTTTATACGCCAAATAATAATCAGCAATTAATCGAAAATTAATGTTTTTTGCTTGTTGCCGATTGCATAATTTGATTGTAATCACAATCACACACATGTTCTGGTATTGAGCAAAGTAAAGACAATGAGTCTTAACATTCCAATTTTGGTTTTCAATTCGAATTAATGCGATTTAATAGTTGTTGTGTTGTTCTGTTAGAGGTTATTGGGTCATTTTTGTAAAATAATGCATTAAACATTCACCTAACTTGTTGTTCTAAAGGCTGAAAAACACAATAATTTCGCCCAAGCAACAAGCCGCGCGCTGCTTTATATAAAATCCTTTGTTTTATATTTTATTATATAACTCTTGCACCGATACATATTTTGTTATTTATTACCTATTAAATATCACACTTTCAAAATATTATTGATTGAATAAATTAAAAAAACGGCTACGTTAGTTAAACAACAAAACGAAATGAAATTGAAATGTCTGTTATAATAAAGATAGGTGGTATAGTGTAGATTTAATAAATGATGATAATTATGTATTAATTTTTTTTTGTGTGCTTAGCTTACAAAGCTGCTAAAGGAATTTATTACATGTATTGGCATTTTAGAAATGAAATGAGAGTGGAAATTGTTCTGGTCCAGTTATGATAAGACCCCGCCTTGTCATCTAACCTTGTAAAATCAAACAATCACGATATCGCTCCAGTGGCCTCTGACCTAAACGCGGCTGCCGCTGCCACATTATTTGCTTATTTATCAAGTTGTCTTGTACGAAATCTTGTAGAATGATTGTACAATAGCTTATAGAGTAGTTTCGAGTGCGTTGTTGGTACAGATAGCCAGACAGATACTGTATGTAGTATCCGCGATAGAGGAAACCCCCGAGGAAATGTGTAGAAAGGAGCAAGGCTAGTTACTGCAATTATTTGTAATTTTATTTTACATTCGTGCATTTGAGTTTGTGGCGCGTAACGTAGAAGCGAAAGTTTATTATATGTACTATGATACGAATTCACAAAAAGTAGAACATTTAAACTTAAAAAAAAGATAATGATCAAAAAATCTTGCGCAAATTTTTATTGTTATTATTATAAATTATAACTAACAATATTTTATTTCATTTTCTTCTAGATGCCGCCGAGATTGATATCATGGATCTTATTAGTGCTAACATGTTGTTTGAGTTGTGCACAAGCGGAACGCACCGTACATCGATTGGTCGGTGGACATTTAAATACGCTTCCTGAACTAGATGATGCCGAATTAATTATAACATCAAGTGCGGGTGGTGGGCGCGAGGGTAAACAGAAGAAGACCGGTGGCGATGATGAGGAGAAGAAGACGCTATCGCAGCAGGTGGCCGATGGTAAATACGGTCTGATACAGAAGGAGCTGTTTCAAGCGCCGGTGAAGCAACCGGGTGTGCTTAGTTACGAAGCGAATCCGGAAGTGCCAAAGGACAATATAAACAATTTAGGTGGTTTGAATAAGAACGATATATGGCTTGCCGAAAATCATCTACTAGTGATTAAAGGTGGTGCCTATCCGGCGCATGATACTAAAAGTGATAATGTGCATCCCATTTGGTCGCCGATCGACGATTACAAAGCACCCGGCCGCCAAGTGAAGATTCCATCAAATCCTAAAGTGCCGCCGCCCTTTCCCGTCCAACTCACCGACGACGGGCCGCTACAAATCCTGGGCACAAATTATACGACAACGCTTAATGGATCGTTCGCAGCGCAACCATATCCCTTACCGCCCGGCGAAGGTGGCTTCCTCCCAGCATTCCCACCCGGAAATCAATATTCGCCCAACATTACTACCGGGGAAGCTCCGTTCCCAATACCTCCGTACCCTCCAGCGGGCGAATTCTCACCGTTCCTAAACGGCAGCCTTCCACCGTTCTTCGCTTCACTACCACCTGGTGCTGCCATTCTACCACCGCCTAACATGACCGATCCTTTCGACGAAGACGACCCATCTATTTACTATCCACCACCATATAGTTTCTTCTATCAAATGGATAATACCACACACGTTCCGCCTGGTCCTCTAGTACCGGGTATTGTACTACCACCTCCGCCTGATTTTTTCGCACCGTACGATGTGGTTGTTAAACCGCGCAAGAAGCCGATAGTCATAACAACCACTAGCAAGCCTATAACGCATCGGATTATAACGACAACACCCGCAACAACTACAACCACGGAGAGTATTAAACAGATACGGCCTACCACGACGCCGCTACCACCGACACCATTCAATAAACACCCGATTAAAGTTAAGCCATACGTTAAGCAAACCACGCAACCCCCGCGCATTGTTACAATTCTACCAGTTCGTTTCCACACTACTAATCGTACGTTTGTACCGATTACAACAACATTACGGCCGTATATCGATCCACAACAACGTAGAAAGAAACCTGAATCAGTTACGATATTGCGACCTGTTAAGCCATCGACTACAACACGTCCACCGCCTATCTATTTCTATGAAAACAATGAGGTGAACGATAAGCCATTTAGAATATACGCCGAATCACCGCAAAGTCAACCAACACAGCGTCCCAAAACGCACTTCAGCTCAACGCAAATTCCGCTCAAAGCCTACTTCAGCACCTCGAATGACATTGATACTAACAGTGTGACGCAATCGCCGCCGGAACAGTACTACACCCAAGCGCAACAACCTCAGCCACATCCAACCAAATCACCTGCACAATACTACTTCTACGAGGAGGAACCGGTGACAAATAGTATTGCATCATCACAACAACAACAGCAACAACAGCAACAGCAGCAGCAACAGCAACGCACACCTAAACAAAAACCAATCGATCCCTATTATAACATACCGAAGGAATACTTCATTCCCGCCAAACAACAGCCAAAACAACAGTATTATTACGTCACGAACCGACCGAGTCGCTATCGCTTCATTGAGACAACGAAGAAGCCGGACACGTTTAGCGTGCACGTCGCACGACTGAAACAGCAGATCCATCAATATTACACAACGCCGAATCCGTACAATCCACGGCTGCCGACACAATCCAGGCCCATCTATCAGTTCAGCTTCCAAGCGGCGAACTATCAACCGCAACAGAGTCCGTTCCGCGCATCGCCGCTCGACGACAACACCGACAGCGATCAATTTCGGCCGATGAATAAGTACAACGTACAAATTCAGCCTGCCGTGGAAGTTGTACCAACGCAACAAGCGCCATACTATCGTCACACGACGGAGCGTGCGGTCAACTACTATCCGCAAAACGATGAAGTGATTAATCAACAGCGAGGGGCTAAATCGCGATATGTTGTTACACCAAAACCGATCAGTGAATTCTCATTCGAAGCCACTCCGAATCCAATCTATCAGTCGTACTATACCAGCAAGCAAGAACAAGAACCGTACTTCGATGATATCACAAAGAAGTATTTTACGATTTTCGGTAAGAAGATTCCAAGCGTCACCACGCCGCTTTCGAATATTGAAACGTCCACGCAGCGACCGCCGCGGCCGCAACGTCCACAGCAACAGCAACAATACGAGTACGAGTACGTGCAACGAGCGCCGCCTCGTCCGCAATATGTGCAACAGCCTCAATACGTTCCTCAACATCACAAGCCACAACTGCAAACCGATATTAATGTAAATTATAAACAACCGCGTCCGCCTATCAATACTGACGCCGAAATCGTCGAAGCAATTCCGGTAAAATTAGCACCGGCGGCGTCGCCGGGTGGTCCAGGCGGTGAAGGCAAACCCGGCTCGTTTATATCGTACGAATTGCCGGGCGATGACGGTGCGCATTTCTACTTCTTAACGCCGCAATTGGCACAGAGCAGGGATCAGGGCGCTGGTTACTACTATGAGAATCCGAACGCGCAACGAATCAAGTAATAGATAAAAAACATCATCATCGCGCGTAATTAAAAAGACAGTAATTTAAATCAATCAATCACTAAATTAGTGATTTTATTCTGTATGTATGAATGTATAATCCTATTGTATTTGTATTTGTATAAATTATATATTAATTAATAATGAGTGGACTGTGATTGTCGAAAAGTGCGCATCATCGAACGTTATTATTTTATTATTATTTGCAATTTGTGCGATTTTCGACGTATTAATAATTTTCTGTATGTGTGCTAGTAATTTAATAGATAGTTAATTTGTGATTGAAACTATTATTTTGTATGTAATAATTATTATCGCCTCTATTAAATTAAATAAATCAATTATTTTATATAATGAAACGACAACAACAAATAAATAAATGAAATAAAAACTTGATTTGCGTAATTAATTTCCAATTGTGTGAAAATTAATTAACGTTATGCGTGTACCGTATGTACAAACAAGAAATATGTGCTATAAAAAAGTGCTAATACATAAATTACATTATAATGCGATAAGTTAAAGAAATCGCATGTCAAATTGAGAATTAAAGTGGGCGTAAAATTAGATTAATGAAGGTATAAAAATCACCGGACGATTATTTATGGCAATTTTGAAGTAAATCATCCAAAAACTAATATCACAAAATTGTAAGCTACCAATTTTATGGCAAATATTAAAATAATTTCCATTTGTAAAATTACCATAGACAACCAACCATACATATACGCGTCATTCAAGGTTGCTGTCTATTTGGTATTCCAACATGTTAATTTACTTGATAATGTATTGTTCAAACAAAACACGTACGCGTTGATTAGATAATCAGAACATGCAAAACAATTTAAATCGCCTACCTGTGTTGAGTTCCTGCTCAGCACATTCGTCTTTGAGTGGCGCATCGAACAGATGCAAGTACACCTCGATCGCACATCGTGCCGCTTTGAAGTAAAACTGATGGCCGCGTAGAACGTCTTCCAGGCGCAATAAGCCAACGTACGAACGTAACGTCATCTTTCGCATGCAGTACGTATGGAAATCGAATTGATCTTCGATGATTTCAGAAAAATGCTGTGTAAATCCAATATTAATCATAATAAATCAATATGAATGAATTGATTTGTTTTACCCTATCGATTTCGTGGCACTTCTTCAGCGAGTCGCCGAATTTGCCCAAACGTTGATAGGCTAAAGCACATTCGGTTTGGAACCACATGCATTGCATTTCATTCAAATTCTCCATGGCCGATACACCTTCGCGTGTAAATTTGGCACACGTCTCTTCCGCTTCTTTGACGTGATTCGCACGTAGCATGTATTTGGCGCATTTTGAATTTATGTACCGGTCGGCTGTGTCCAATGCCTGTGCTTCATCCAGCCATTTATAGGCTTCCTCGGGATCTCCCGCATGCTACAACACCGAAAGAAAAAAAAACAATAAAACGTGACTAAAAATAGATATTAAATTTTAATAATTTACGACCGAATTTTATAGCAATTTTGATGTTTATATTAATGATATATATTATGAAATTATCGCAAAAAATTGTATGTAATTTTATGAATTATTACGTTTAAAAAGATAATGATAATTGGATTGTTGCATGTTTCGTTACATTCATGCTTTTTCAGTTTCGTTTGCAATGTTTATTACTCTACTATATGATCGATAATGCGCTGCTACTCAATTTAGCTGATAATTGGAGATATTTATTTAAACTTTCTTAAAACGCCAAAATATATTTATTGCAATTTAATCTTTTACTCCGATTTATAATTGACGGGAAGTGCAAATGTCAAATTGCATAAAACCTAAAACTTTTTTTGTTTTGATAAAATACGATAAAATTTCAGAAGATTTAAAAGGCAACTTTCTCTATATGTATAAGTTTATGACATTGAATGGTTTCAAATAAAGTGATGCCTTACCTTATGTATTCTACCTTTGGTAACAAAAAGTTCAATAAGTGTAGGCGTATGTTCAATAGCAATATTAATATAATTAAGCGCTTTTTCCGTGTTTTTGAGGTAATCATAATGTTGAGCAAGGTAGTAATAAACCCATAATAGTGCAGAGGCCGGCTCCTTCGGTCCATTATTCTTCTCCGCTTCCGAATACTTGCCGCACTGCTTTAGCGCGGCGACGTATTGCTGCATCAGCGCTTCGATCACGTCCACCTTCGCTTTGTCGTGATACAGCGAGCGCAGGTCGACGAACAATGGTGGCACACCCTTTGTCAGACCACGTCGCATGTATTTATCCACCAACGGTTTGAACTGCTCGCCGGTCGCATAGTTGAGCGGCAGACGTTTCGGGGGCATCGCGCGCGGATAGATTTCAGCATACTCATTGTAGAACTTAACGATATCGGCCGGATCAGTTAACTGTTTCGCCTCGATCAGCTTCTTATAGTACATCGTATTCTCTGGATTGCGTTTGATTAATTCTTCGTAGATTTTCGATGCTTGATCGAGACGATTCAGTCGCAAATTCAACATGCCCAGATTCTCTTTCAGCGTTAGCTTATCGAGAATTTGATCACC
>JARJDW010002521.1:0-10596 GCA_030264715.1 Adinopsis sp. GC000173
GATCTGATAATTGTGAAATTTTGCATATGTGCATAGTTTTATATTCTAAACAACTTATCTTAATAACATTTTGTCGTATTATTAAAACCATTTTAAAAATAATTGCGTTCAGCACAATAGATTTATAGAAATGTTTTGCGTAGTTACAGGGTTAAAGGATTTTGTTGTTGAAATTGTTTTTCTATCTCTATAGCAATGACATATTTGTAACATACTTGATTAAAACTTTCAATCTTCAACACTTCCCCTAAAGTTTAAAACAGGCTTGTTGATTAAACCTAATTTACTCCGAAGCGAATGAAACCTCAGTTTGTCCAGTGGTTTTGTGAAAATATCTGCAAGTTGATTCTCACTCGGTATCTGCTCCGGGTTCAGTCGGAAACACAAACTTCCCTTTACATACATTAAAGCAACCTTTTGACTTCAATGTCAAGCTGACTTGGAACTTCCAAACGGGCCAATTCTCTGCACCCTTTAATTTCTTTATTTTATGATCTCTATTACGTTTATTTCTAACGCAGAATTAATTGGCTCGGTCGTCCTGGCACCGCCATTTTTGATATTGTTAAAAATAATGTAACCAAATTATAGCACCTTTATAGCACCCTATCGCACCCCTTATCGTTTTTATAGCACCCCTTTTGTTTTTGTGAAAAATGAAGAAAACTGAGTGGCGGTGCTGGAACGACTAACGCACCACCATTTTATCAAATTTTTATATTTTTTTAATTTCAAATATGTCAAATTATAGCACCTTTATAGCACCCTATCGCACCCTAATTAATTTTACAAAAATGTTATTCTGTTACGAGATATTTTAAAAAAACTAAATAGCGGTGCTAGAACGACTAACGCACCACCACTGTCAAACTTAATATTTTTTAATGTTTAAAATATGCAATCTATAGCACTACTATAGCACCTCATTGCACCTCTATTACCTTTTACAAAAATATATCTTTTAATAAGATAATTAGGAAAAACGGAATGATAATTGACTGACGGTTGACTGAATGACTGCATGACTGGCGGTGCTAGAACGACTAACGCACCACCACTGTCAAATTTAATATTTTTTAATGTTTAAAATAAGCAATCCATTGCACCTCATCGCACCCCTATTAGCTTTTTAAAAAATATATTTTTTAATAGGATAATTAGAAAAAACGGAATGATGATTGACTGACGGTTGACTGAATGACTGCATGACTGGCGATGCTAGAACGTCTAACCACCACTATCAAATTTAATATTTTTTAACGTTTAGAATATGCAATATATAGCACTTTTATAGCACCTCATCGCACCCCTATTAGATTTTTAAAAAATATATTTTTTAACAACATAATTCAACAACAACACTATACCAGTGGAAAATTTTGCAGGGATTTTTATATGTATGTATACATATATATGTGTATATAATATATTAGCCAGTAGTGTGCGTTCATTTTTATAAAGAAGACGATACGTCATCACTCACGTGATGCCAATAAATTACGTTTCTATATATCAATTTAAGTCATAATAACAAACCATTCGAGCACAGCCGCAGCTTTTTTTAAATAGAACACAACGCGAAATCTCAATACCGCCATAGATATAGAATTAAGTGAAATAATCACCACAAAAGAACCGCAACCATCAACAAGTTTCCAATATGATAATAATGATGTTGAAATAAATGAAGCGAAAGAAGAAGAACAAGTAAAAGGAAAAGACAAAGGTGAAGAAAGAATATCAACATGTTGCTGCTGTTACGCGGTATGTTTTCCTGCAACATTATTTTCCGGTCTATTAGCATATTTTATTTGTTTCATATACATATTATATCTTGTATGTTATGCGTTTATAAATAAAATGATGTAAATTAGTTTAAATTCTTTTATTTAGTATTTAAATAATACACGCATAATAAAACATAAAAATATTTACAACATTAAATCCAATAATATTTTCAATACAAATACAAATCAAAAAATACAATATACAAAATACAATATAAAATTTAATAATTTCTTTTAATTTTTTTTAATTACCGTCACCCTCATCATCTGTTGATTTTTCGCCTTTACATTCATAACAATTTATTTTTGAAGGCGGAAGTCCATCAATATGGTCTTCACTTGTTGTTGTATTATAATGTGCTCGACAGGGTAACAAAAGTTCGTATCCCAACGAAACTCACCAGGTAACCATTGCCATATGCGTTCCAACTCAAACAAATCAATGAATTTGTATAAATGTCTTTCGAACTTTACGCGACCAACTCACCGTTCACAATTCGTCATCACAACTATGATGGTATATTTGATCTAATCAGTTCCAAATCACGTTTGAAATTGTCGAAGAAATCTTTAAAAATTTCGTAGAAAATACATTTATTTAAATCGGCATACTTTAGTAATGGAGGTGTTTGATCAAATAAACGCATTATATATAATTTCACCCCCTCTTTTCCCTCTCCTCTTCCTAATAATCCTTCTTCTTCTTCTCCTCGTCGTCCTCCTCCTTTTCTTCCTCCTTCTTCTTATTCTTCTTCTTCTTCATCAAATTCGATAATGTAATCAAAAGTTCGTTATAAAAGTCAATAAAATGACTATTTTCCATCATCTTAAAACGTAACTCCAATAATTCTAACAATTCTTCATTGCTTTTCAATTTAACCGCATCCTGTAAACTCATTTCAAAATTAATACCTCGTTGTTTAATTTTTATTAGGTTTTTAATTCTGTTCATCTTACATCCTCTGAAAATTTCCTCTCCCAATGCTACGGTTTGACATGATGTACATTCACGTTTGCCTTTCAACGAACATATATTGTGCAGACACTTAATAAATGTATTCCACTCGCTGTGTATAAACGATACTCTTTCTATACCGTTACCAAAAATACTTATCGCTGGATAAAACCCTCGTATAGGACTTAATCCAATACGTATAGATTTATTCTTCGATAATCGAAACACTTTTTCAAATATATAATTATATTTGCTCAAAATTTCGTTATCGTGATCCGCTATCATTTTATCTAATAACATTGAAAACCCCTCGTTGACGTCGTCATCGTCATCACACCCTTTTTCACTACCACCAACAACAGTAGAGAGCACTACTGGTGATAACATGATGATGATGATTACTTGACAATCTTTACTCAACTGAACTGATTTTGCTTTTCATTTTACCCCAACCAACACCACTACTACTACAAGGGTTCATTTGTTTGTGTGTGTGTGTGTGTGTGTGTGTGTGCGCGCATGTGTGTTTTGTGTATAAATAACCGCATAACCCTAACAGTTTTATTTTATTTTGTGATGTAAAAATATATATAATAATGCGCAACCAACTTATACCCTAATAAACAGTCATCACTTTCCGTAGTAAACATCTGTATACAAAACAAAACGATTAATGTTTCTTAGACGATATTGTTGTACGCAATTTGGGTTAAGGGGGAAAAAAGTAAAATTTACAATCAAACCCATACCGAAAGAAAAAATTGACAATCCTATGGGTTAGGCAAGAGCAGCGGTAGAAGAAGTTATAACTTATTTAACAAGTGAAATGACTGTTAATCTAGACAACGATTACATTGGTTTCACCATTTGTTGCGACAATTTTAAAAACAACACACCAGCATGGTTGAATTTTAGACTCGACTCAAAAGTAACCATTGAGGATGTTTGGAAATTGTTGGCGAGTATTTTCCAAAGCAACTTAGAAGGACTGCACACCGATATATTCTGCATCACGGCTACCGTTGTACAAATGCCAATAGGAAGAGGACGACTTTCACGAAATAAGTTCATCAACTTTAATGAAGAATGCAGAAGAAGAACAGGTATTATCACTATTAAGAACTCTGATAATTTATGCTTAGCAAGGGCAATTGTTGTAGCCATAGCTAATTTTGAAAAAAATGTAATTTATAATGAAATTCGTAACAATACTAAACGACAACAAGATGTTGGAGGCAATGAATTGTTAACCAGTTCAGGTATTGTTCTTTCGGTTGAGCGGGCTGGTTTAAAAGAAATACACGCATTTTAAAATTATTTCTCAAAAGATAACATTTAAATTGTTGTTTATGACTATTTAAGTCGCGGTAATGATGTTATTTTTGACCGTGCGGCTAACGCATTACCGACCGACAAAAAATTACAAGTCGTAGCTAGCAGAAAAGTAAACTTATTATATCATAATAATCATTATAATGTTATAACAAGTTGTACGTCTGCTTTTGGATGTAAATATTATTGTGAATCATGTCACAAAACTTTTCATTGTAAAACATCACATAAATGTGATGATTATAATAAATATTATCTGTATTGTGAACAAACGCCTCCTTGTCATTTAAAAACAAATGAACAAGAAATTAATTGCTTAAATTGTAACTGGAAATTTAACGGTCAAGGTTGTTTCGATAAGCACAATAGTAGTTATATATTAGGATTGCCCCGCCCCCTTTCAATGTATTTTCTTATGGACTTCAGGTAGTCGTTTTTGTTAATTTTCCATCTTTCTCTTTCTCATTATTTTACACCACCTGTCTCTTTCTATTACTCCACCCCCATACCCTGATTGGGTAAAGATAAGCTATGTTCCCCCCCCCCCGGTACCCCGCCCCCATACTCTAATTGGTTATAGATAAGCCATGCCCCTCCCTGGTATCACAATACCCCCCAGCCCCAAGCACAAAATGGCACCCAACGATGTTCATTAGCAGGAGATAAGAGAAGGCCCCCATCCCCCTTACCTAGTGCTCTCTACCTGATGATAGTTACACTTAAACATACGTAATAGATCACTTAAACAACAACACCCCCCCTCCCCCCCTTCCGCTTACAAGAGGAAGGCCCATATCTGGGGTCACCAATTTTGTCGAAATTTTGCAGGGACGTAGTGCTAATATAGGAGTAGCAAAAGCTATTGGGATACGACGCACTACTCAACCATTTCCAAGATATCGCGGTTTTAATTATTCCGTGTTCCGTTAGTACCGGAATAGAGTCGCCATATTTCAATAAGCGCCCTAGCGTAGCGGTGTAGCACCAGACTTACAATCTTAGGGTCGTAAGTTCGAATCCACTCTAGGTTTTTTTTTCTTTTGCTCATTTTTTTTTATATAAATCTGCTTTAAAAAAACTAAAAATGTTTAACGATAAGAAATATATTTTTGTAAGAAAAATCGAGAACGTTTATTTTATTGTCATTTTGTATTTGTCATTCTGGTCAGAAAACGTTTTGCTAGCAATTATTAAAATGGATCAACCGGGTCCATCTGCAGTAAAGACGCGAGTAGAAGTAGACAAGCGCGAGCAATTTTTGCAATCGCAAGATTTTAAGGGCCAATTAACAAATGCTCTTAAATATTGCTACGGTATGCTACAGGCGGAAGATTTGTTAACAGATGCACCGCCTGATAGAATAAGTTCTGTGTCTATTGCAATGGGTGAAGTCATATTTGATGGGACTTATTAAGTATTCTTGGTGTGAATTAACTCTAGGTTTTTCTTGTTTTTATGACTCTTATCACCCGAAAGTTTATAAAAATAAAGAGTAACATTTTAATAATTGTTGGTACAAAGTTTTCCGACAATAATGACAAATACAAAATGACAATAAAATAAACGTTTTCAGTTTTTTTAAAGCAGATTTATATAAAAAAAAATAAGCAAAAGAAAAAAAAACCTAGAGTGGATTCGAACTTGCGACCCTTAGATTGTAAGTCTGGCTCACCACCATTTGCCAAATTTTCAATTAAAAAATCCGAATTGTATCGCGATAAATTGTGGAAAAATATTGGCAATTTTTTAATTTTATACTGGCACTGCAAATTACAATTATTACAAATTCTATTTAAATAGTCACCGGTAAAATGAAAATGATGAAGCACTTTTGGATTGCTTGCATTAAATAAACAATTGCAAAGATCACAAGTTGTGCAATAATCATGTATAATTGATTCTTCCATTGAGATATTTAACAACGGTTTATTAAAATTTTGTGTTAAGTATTCGGATATTACTTTAGACTCTTTCAACATTTGATTGATAAACCATTCTTCAGGTTTTTCACCACGATAAAAATTATACTTGTTATAGGACGAATCAAAAATGCAAACTCTAAGATAGGCAACGCTAAACGGTACATGCAATTGATAATTTAATGATGAGGATATTTCAGGTGATTGTTGACAACGATGAATTGGTCGTGTCAGCGCTTCAAAATCTGCATATATAACAAATGGATATTTTAAAGTAGCCGAAAAATTATTAAATGATAAAATGGAATTTTCTGCCGGCAATTCCAATTTAACAGCATTAACTTTTAAACAATCTTCCAAATGTTTCGATAAAATTTCCTGCTTTGAAAAAAAATTTAAACATCTCTTACAAATGAAATTTTTATGATTAGATTTCACCAATTGTTGATGGCATAAGGCGTTTAAATCCATCCATCATCCATCACTTTGCTTTGGTAAATACAGTAAATTTATTATTTTACCATTGACATTATCGGAAATGCGCAATGGATAAATTTTTAACGCTGATTGAAATATTTCATATGAATAGACGTTCATGGCCAAAAATAAATTTTGTTTTTCAAATTTCTTAATGTTTTTTAACGACATGGGAAATTCAATATTTTTTAAATTTATAATTTCATGTACATTTTGGGAGTAAAACTCGATATTCGTGGGGTCATTATTACCTTCATATGGATAAAGTGCTGCAACTATGCTCCAAGCAAAACACCGTCGATCATCATCGATCAAATTTAGAACTGCCCATTTGCACACTTTTGGTGGTAAATCTGCATAAGTCGAACCACTTCCATTCAGTGGGCAATTTGATACAAAAGATACTAACAAATGTTCAATGGATGAAAACCCCATCCACTTTTTCTTTCTTAAAATTCTTCAAGCTAAAAAAAAATAAAGTTAAAAAAAAAAGTTTAAACTTACCAATGTTAAAATATCTTTGTTGATGGATGACAGAGTTTCTTTTCTATCGGTTGTTTTAAATAATACAAAACTTTCTGTAATAATGTATTTAAACTCTGTTTCTCCGGTGCTTGGTATTGTGAATTGCCCACAAAACGAAAAATGTATTTTTAAACAGTTGTAATTAATGAAAAAACGTAACTATAGGAATATATAACTTGCCGGTTTTTTTCGTTAAAGAAAACACATAATATTGAGGAAATCGCAAAATATTTGTATTAAAAATATTGCCCATCTAATTCTATACATTTTCTCCATCTATCTGGCAAATTATGAATTCCATTCCAGAAAAACTATTTCTCTGTCAAGGAAAACCATACGATGAGTCATTTTTTTAAGTCTTTTTAACACTAAAATTTGAATATAGAAAATGTACTATTTTGCGCCCATCCACCAGCCTAGGGGTGTTGTTTAACTTTAATTTCTTTTTTGAACGAATGCCGCAAATGCTCTACTCTTGGAGCGTAACTCGTCATGTTCACTGATATAAATAACTATAAAGATATTATTTTGACTGAATGAGATTTTGGTATTTTGGAGGTCAATAAATAAATATCTTATTTATGATATGCCCAATCATAGAAATGCATACATGCATCTAGGAAATGTCTTACTATAAAACCGGCAAGTTTCAAGTTACACACCTGGTATATATATTTTTATTGATAATTCTTGTTATTACTATTATTACTAATTATATTTCTTCATTATTTATAATATATTCCTATAAAAGTTTACAATTTACTACCGAACAGGATGGGTAATCTTCTATGTGATTACTGCAATGATGATAACTAGGACCTAAATTAACAACAATATCGGATTGATTTTCTAAATTTATTAGATTACATTTTCTGGGTAAAATATTTTCTAAATAATTAAATTTCTGATGACCTTTCACAAACACCACTTTAACATTATTTACGAAATTGTTAATAATATGATTGATATTATAAATGTGATACCATCCTTTACCATAGCCCAAACCATGAATATATTTTTCTAGATAACGAACTTGTTGTTGATCAGAATCTGAGAGAAATCTGTAGGGTTTGCTTGATTTAAATACGTATGTTTCTTGTAGACCATTTACATTTATCATCGATAGTTTTTTTGGTACAATTTCACCATCCACCCAAATGCTTGAAAATCGATTACAGCGAAATCTAAATCTAAATTTCGTTGAGAATTATATATTGTACTTGCAATATATTCATCGTTTTTGTCACCACCACGACAATCATTATAGATGTTGTTTTTATTTGGTGTTGTTGTTGATGTTGTATTAAATGTTATTCTTATTGGTGGAATTGTTGTTGATGTTGATGTTGTTGTTGAAGGGAAAATATCAACAAAATTCCTATTATGTTGAATGTGAAACATTTTTTACACTTTTATTATTGTAAGATTCTCTAAAATCAACTAACTGGATTCTTAAATCGAAAGCAATGATTGCAATGAGGATGATGATAATGATGATTGACGTTTGCATTACTTGCCAACTCAACTACTACTATTAATTTGCTTGTTGTTGCTTAAGGAAAATGAGAAACAAGGAAATCGGTATGAGGTTAATGTAGCTAACTTATTATTTGGGTTGTCGCCTAACAAAAAATAAGAAAAATAAAAGAATAAGGACCCCGCACAAAACACTGTGATTTTGGACCTCACTGAAATTTAAGTAGGGATTTTGGACCTCACTGAAAAGTTGTGAGATTTTAATATGTTACAGTTTGTGACCGCTCGATCAAAAGTCCTCCATGGTACATAACATTTAAATGCACAGTTTTTATGATGTAGAGCTTCGAAGCCATTAACTGCACAAAGCAGTAGGGATTTGGTCCGAACTCTAGTAAAAAATTTAAATCTGATAGTTTTTCAATAACTACATATGGTCCGAGCCACTTGATGGATGGTACGCTGTTGTAAGTTTCTGATGGGTTCCCATTAATTTGCACAATTCGGCTATTATTTGCAAAGTAAAATTGGTGCCACGAACGCTTAAAATCGGGTTTGGGGCACCATGTTTGCAGAGGATATTGTCCAATGGGAATGTTGCCACACTTTCTGCCGTGGCGTTTGTCAATGCCTTTGCTTCCAGCCACNCTTACCATCTCAAATGGGTTTGGTGTGACTTTGATGGGGTGTAAGAGTCCTGCAGGTTTCTGGTTTGACGGGCCCTTACGCACCTGACAATCGGCGCAATCTTGCACATATTTACGCACATCAGTTGTCATGCCGTGCTAAAAATATCGGTCTTTTACTTGTTTTAATGTTCGCGAGTACCGTAAATGTCCAGCCAATGGCTCATTATGTAACACGTATATAATTTCTTCGCGCATTTGCCTCGGTATCACTAATTTTAGTCCATCGCTGACCTTATAATATAATAAATTGTTCTTCACTGTAAAATACTTTAGGTATCTCCTCTTTAAGTCTGCCGTTGACGTGCACTTACTTTTTAATGTGTCCATTATGCTCACTAATTCACTGTCCAACCTTTGCTCTTCACCCAGTTTCTGCCATTTGTTTTCTGTTTCATTAATAGTCTTTGCTATTTGGAGTACTGGTAATTCTATCGCGTTGGTTTCATCGTCATCATTACCTATTCTGCACGGAAATTGCGATAATCCGTCCGCGTGTGTATTTATCACGCCTTTACGATCTATTACTTCATAGTCGTACTCACTAAGTTTCAATGACCATCTCGCCAAGCCCGTTGGGTCTTTGATACGCTTCAGGTAGCATCGGCTGTGATGATCAGCTACTACAGTGAATTTTACTTCCCATAAGAACGGTCTTCAAGTACTGATCCAAACTGCGTTTAAACATTCTAGTTCACTTATCGAATAGTTGCGCTCATATTTTGTTATGGAGCGAGATGCGTAATATATTGGATGAAATTTATCATCATGGTGTAGTTTTTGCATCAAAATTGCACCAATGCCGACACGACTGGCGTCTACATGCACTTCTGTTTCATATGTTGCATTGTAATGTGCGAGAACTGGTGCTTCACATAATTTGGCTTTCAATGTATCAAACGCGGTTTGTTGTGCATTACCCCATTTAAACTTGAAATCCTTTCTTGTTAGGTCATGTAAAGGCCGTGCCACTGTAGCATAATTTTCAATAAATCGCCGGAAGTAGTTGCAAACGCCTAGGAAACCTTGTGCATGTTTCAACGTTCTGGGCACTGGAAACTCACACTGAGAGAACTGTTTCAGTTTTTTTTTACTTTACGTATTTGTAATTTAATTTTCTTATAACATAACATTTTTTGTATATTAATTAACAGTTTTATAGGTATATTATAAAGTATATATNATATCGTCTAAATAAACAATAACCTCTTTCCATTTCAAATCCTTAAAAACCGTATCTGCAAGTCGTTGAAATGTGGCCGGTCCGTTTGTTAACCCGAAAGACATTCTATTGAATTCATAATAACCACTATTAAGGTGAAGCGGGGTAAAATACTTTGCACCACTTAAGTACGTTAATAAATCGTCTATGTTTGGTATTGGGTAACTTGATTTTACGGTGACAGCGTTCAATTTGCGATAATCCACGCACATTCTAT